>JACATO010002258.1:0-49550 GCA_018389105.1 Nautilus pompilius
AGGAGGAGTTACCTTAAAATCTCTTTAAATATGTGAATGTAAAAAAGGATAAATAACAGAAGATTAAATTACAAACTGTTGAATGATCAAGATGTACATTGAAAAGGAAAAAGACATTAATATAAACAAAATATATTGAAGAAGGTTTCTTTTATATAAATAATGTTAGCTTTATCATGAATCATCAATGGAATATTATTCAAGTGTATTAAACAAGCATTATATTAAAATACTCTCTTGTTAATGACGGTTACTTAAAAATATCTTCTGGCCGTTGTAACAAAACAGAGAAACAGATCGAAAAATATTGTTTTTATATTGAAAAAAACAGGATAGAAGATACGAATATTTCTGAAGAGACAGTTTTAATATTAAAATATAGACCATTAATTTAACAACATTTGTAATTAAATCTTCATTTTTGAAAACAAAAGACCATTAGCTGGTCTTGAAATCTCATGTAAAAATATTAAATGTTATATGGACACATTGAAATCATTCTAAAGTAATTACTTCGTAAGTCTCACTCTATAGGTGAGTGGAAGGAAAGACAAAAATAAATTTAAATACTTACACCCTGTTGAATGTTACAGAAGTAATTTGAAAGCAAATAAATGATAATATATAAAAGTAGATAGAACAAGGATGTGTTTACTTAAATAATGTTTGTTATGCAATGAATAATTTATTGAAGAAAATTATAAAACAATAAAAAGTTGTCTCCCTTCAGAGGACATAATGACATAGATTAGGTTTTAAATTTTAAAGAATCAGATAATATAACAATTTTTGAAATTTTGTAAAATTAATATCAAGAAATGTACGATAGATATTACGAATATTCAATTGTGGAAACATTTCTTTAAAAAATCCATTATACAAAACAGTTTTTCTTACTAAACAGATATTTGAATTTATAATGAGGTAAAACGCCATAATATCTTTCATGGAAGCTCATACAGAAATATTCAAATTTACACTGTAAATTTTGATTTCTTCACATGGTTTAAAAATCGCTTTCCTCAGATATGTAGACAGAAATATAAATTCTGAACGATAAATACTAACAAATATTTAAAGATTCCTGTTGTCTAAAGAAAGCTAAATATGTGTTATTATTATTATAAAATTCGAGAAGGATGAGTTATTACAAATAATTTTCTAATTGCATTACTAATTTATGTGATAATTTACATAAAAGTGACAAATAATACATGAAACAGTTATTTTTCTTCAAACACGATGAATGGCAAAGTATATTTTGAAACTGTTCTCAATGAAAATAGAGAACATTTCATTCAGAATCCAAACAGTATACATATGGAATATTATGGGATTGACATTTGTTTATATCAAAGAAAAATACCCAATATTTCTAACCAAATGTTTATTTTTTTCTAATAAGGAAGATACCATATGAGGGTTATTGATACCGCATATAAAAATGATATATTTGTAAGGTTAAAGGTTCTTATTTGATACATAATTGCCCTAAAAATATTTATTGAAAATTTAATAAAAAAGAAGGATAAATAATAAAAAGAAAATACAATGTTACAAAATAGGAGATGATTTAGTGCATATAAATAACGTTAGGAGGTTCATCAATAATTGACATCTCAAATATACAAGAAAATTAGTCAATTAAGAATCTAAAGTTAAGCATTGAATTTATAAAATAATTGTTCTAAACTTTTTAAATAAACTGTCACAAAAATGTAGTAAATATATATTAAATTATTTTCAATTTTTTAAAGAAATCCATACATTAGAAATTACGTATATTTCAGGAGATATATCAATTTAATATTTAGAGATACTCCAATTATTTAACATTTGTTATTAAATCTCTTCATTTTTCAATCAAAAGGATCATTAGTATTTTTTTTAAAATCTCATGTAAAAATAACAAAGGTTATATGGACACATTGAAATTATTCTAGAGTAATTACTTCCTAAGCCTCACTCTATAGTTGAGTGGAAGGAAAGTCAAATAAGTATTAAATACTTACTCCCTGTTGAATGTTCCCGAAGTAAGTTCAAATCGAAAGAAATTATAATATATAAACGTATATTGGACAAGGATATGTTCATTTGAATAATGTCTGTAATAGCATAAATAGTTTACAGGTTATTTTATTGAATAAAATAATAGTCAATAAATTAAGTTGTTGATGGCTTCAGGTGACAGTATCAATTAGAATAAAGTGGTGAAAATTTATCGATTCATAAATTTAACAATTTTTTAAATGCTGTTAAATAATTTTCAGGAACCAAACGATAGAGTTTACGAATATTCGTTTATGGAATTAATTCTCATATCTATATTTATTTATATTCCATTAATTTGACAGTATTTGTTACCAAATATCCAGTCGATTTTATAAAGTAAAAGTAAAACTCCATAATATCCTTCTTGGAAGTTCATAATGGAATATCGATGGTAACATGGTTAAACTTGTTCATACATATATAAGAAAATCTCATTCTTAAGATAAATAGACAGAAGTATAAACTATAACAGTTTAACATTTAGAAACTGTTGAATGTTCCATTTCTCATGAAAAGCGAAAGAAATATTATTATTAACATATGATTGAAGAAAGTTATGATATTATACTTAATCTTGTATTGTATTTACCGATTTACATGATATCATATTAAAAATGTAAAAATAATAAATTAACATTTTATCTTGCAGCAGGCATGGTGTATGACAAACAACAATTGTTACACTGTTAGCAATACAGTCAGATGAGTACATTTCATTCAGGAACCAAACATTTTGTGAGAAATATTATAGGAGGAATATTATTTTCATATCGATGTAAAATACATTAAATACGCAATATTTCATAACAAATTTGTTTTCCTTCCAATAAATAAATTGCTATATGATTGTTATTGAAATCGCAGGTAAAAATGGAAAACTTAACATCATTAAATGTTGTTACATCCTCGCGTAGTTACACTAAAAGTCATCATGTATATTAGAATGAGAAGAAGAATTAATTAAAGGAGAGTGTTCCAAATATGTATTGAATAGGAAAAAATGTAAATATAAATGTAGGAGAGGAGATTTTGTTTATATACATAATATTAGTAGTTTCATGAATAATTAATAAGATATATTACTCAAAATAATCAACTAATTAGAAAATTACAATTTGTTCTTATTTCAGGCGGAGTGTTTATTCGAGATTCGTCTTTTTGACAATTTAACTAAATAATTACAAAAAACTAATTGAAACATTAAATTATTTTACATTTTTCTTTAAAAAATCCATACGAAAGAAGTTACGAATATTTCAGGGGATATATCGTTTTAATATGTAAATGTAGTTCATTAATTTAACAACTTTTGTAAACAAATGTTCATATTTCAAATAAAATAACGCAATATATCTGTTCTTTAAATCTCATATAAAAATTAAAAGTTTTTGATGGTTACAGGTAAAATAATCTGAATTAGTTACATTAAAAATCTCACTCTGTAGATGAGTTTAGAGAAAGACAAGAATAAATGTTGAATACTTACACGCTGTTTGATGTTCCAGATGTACATTAAAAGTGGAAGAAATGTTAAAATAAACGTAATATTGGAGAAGGATAAGTATAAATTTAATAAATGTTTTTTAATTATATTAAATAATTATCAGCAAAAACATGATAGAGGTTAAGAATATTTTATGATGGATATTATTCTCATATCTAGCTACATTCCATACGTTTAACATTATTTGTTAACAATTGCTTTTTAAAGTTTATAAAGAGTTAAAAAGCCATCATATTGTACATGGAAGTTCATATTCAAATATCAAAGTTAACATAATTTAGTTTAATTTCTTCATACGTAGATATAAAACCTCATTCTACAGATATACATAGAATTATAAACTAACAAGTTAAACATTTACACACCGTTAAAGTTTCCAATTTTTCAAAGAAAGCTATGTTATTATTGTAAATAAAATTGGAGAAAGATATGTTAATATAAATATGTTGTATTATCATGAATAATTAATGAGACACATTACTCACGAAAGTAACTAATAATATGTTAAACAATTATCTCGCTTCAGGCACGCTGTATATAAATCAATTATCATTTGTTACAGTTAAAAATAGTCAGAAAAATGGTAGAACAAAGTTTAAATTAGAGTACATTTCATTCAGTGCCCAAACATTTTGTGAGGAATATTATAGAGGGGATATCGTTTTAATATCATTATAAAGTACACTAATTAAGCAATATTTCTTAACGATTATGGTCTTTATTGAAATCACATGTAGAAATTCCAATCGTAACATGGTTAAGTGCTGTGACATCCTACATAGTTACATTAAAAATCTTCATGTGTATATGAATGGAAAGAAGATAGGAAATGGAGGCGGAGTTCGCACTGAATAGAAAGAAAATGTAAAAATAAATGTAAGATAAGAGAAGGATTAGTTTATATAAACGATTTTAGCAATATCATGTATAATTAATATGGTTTATTACTCAAAATAATTAAACAAAAATTCAATTATAATTTTTTCTCATTTATGGTTTAAATTTTATTAAAGATTCCTGTTTTGATCGTTTAACTAAACAGTCACAGAAATTTAATTTTAATATTCAGTTATTTTACCTTAAAAAAACAAACTATGCAATAGAAGTTACGAATATTTCAGGAGAGATGACCTTTTAATATAAAAATATACTCCATTAATTTAACAGTATTTGTAGACAATGTTCATTTTTTACAACACATAAAAGGTCTTATTGATGTTTTAGAAATCTCATCTAAAATGTCAAAATTTACACGTACACAGTTGAAATATTCTTAAATACTAAACTCACTCTAAGGATTAATGCAAAGAAGGATAATCAATAAATGTTAAAATCTTAAAATCTGTTGAAATTTCTAGAAGTAATTTGAAAGCGAAATAAGTGATAATATAAACGTAAAATAGCAGATGAATTCAATTATATATTTTTTCCTTATCATGAATAATGAATGTGATATATTACTCAAATAAATTAATCTAATAATACGTTTAACTGTTTTCTTGCTTCAATCTTTTCAGTATGATAAATATTCCATTTAGGAAGTGTATGTATGTTGTATTTATTAGTAGATTGACAGGATCTATTTCAGTTTGTGTCGATATAAAACTTACTTTTAATTTTAGTTTTGTTGTAACAATTTGAGAAAAATGCGAAGTTCTTATTTTAACATCTAAAAAGATTGTTTCATGCAATGTATTGCGTATTCCGTGATCTTTTGGAAATAATAAGCATATTAAAGACTTTAACATCAATAATGTTTATTTAAATAATACAAAATAATGTACAAATCATTGAACAAAACGTATATTTTAAATTATTGAAAAAAGAGAACTTCATGTCCTCTATTTGTAATCATAAATTAAGTGAATACATTCCGAATCAAGGAAATTGATCATCATTATTTCGTGAAATAGTGTAAAAGCGTAAATATTGTGATTGAAATAATGCGGTAAACAATGTATACACAATTTTCAATGTACAGAGAAAGGAAAGAGGAAAAAGTCTTGGAAGCCAAAAGTTGATCTATCTATTTATTGAATCGGGATTAATAGTTTCATTAGAAAAAGATACCATAACCCACAAAGTGTGAGTACTGCCTTCACAAATTAACATATTTTGTATTAAAAGGAGAATTAAAAGATATTTCCAAATTTGTAGGAAATATGAAGATAAGGAAGTTTAAAATCTCTTTTGTTGTATAATACAAACAAACTCAGTAATGTTTCCGGTTCTCACTGAAGAGAACATATGCACATCTATATTAAATAATATGATAAAGATGTTCATTGTTCATCTATTGAAATAATTTAAATGTTTTGAAAATGATAGTAAAATTACTAAAAATATAATTATATATGGAATAACGAACACTAAAAAATAATACAATCAAGATATAAATTCTGCATATATGAAGATTAATGTTGATTTAATTCTAAAAGCAGCCTTTCTTTCAAGGTATTGTTTGCTGTTATCTAATCAAAATACTAAATCATATACATTTTAAATATATTTTTCTCTTTGATTAAGTTTATTAATTATCAAAATTAATAAAGCTTGTTACTCAGAATATACGTCCAACGTTTCATCATTTTTAAATATCTTACACCTTATTTAGAGATACTAAAATTAATTAAGTTAAAGAACAAAATATCAATTATAAAGATATTATTTTTATGATATAAAACTTTATTTTACAAGATTAGTCGTTGAAGACAACAATAACGACCTTTCAGTTATGCAAAATAAGACGATGTTTATAAAAAGAGAGAGAAATAGTATTTAACACCTGAATGTATTGAAGACTCAATAGAATAAGGATGTAAATACATACAGGCATTTAATACCCATGTTACTTCATGAAAGTAAGTGATGTCAGAATGAAATAAGAGACTGAAGGGACTTTATCAGCAATAATGAACCCACTGCTAATGAAGAATACTGACGATTAACTAAGTATATGGCGCCAGAAACAACCAATTATACAGTTTGCTGATCGTCTGTCAGAACAATGTTTATCAGAAGGTAAGAACAGCTTGGGTGCAATTAACTGGCTTTTACAAAATAAACTTTTAACCAAGTAATTATCAGTATAAATTAGCAGTAAAATTACATAAAACAATATTTATTGTGAAATGATTTCATAGATGGAGATCTTGTAACAAATGAATGCTATAGTTTAAGTCCGTCTTCCGTCAGGTATCTACCAGTTGTTATTTGCTACCTACATGATGATAAAGGGCCACCTGAAGTGGGAGACAGTTGATATTTCACCGATCTTGTGACAGGTGAAGTATTTCTGATGTAAATAGTTCTGTTTGTTAGCTAGTTTCCACATGCAAATATGTTAAAAGTCTAAAAGTTATCTTTGCACTCAGCTGATAGTAATCGTAAAAAAAACACTTAATATTTTTGTAAAAGATTAACCAGAGGTTAACAAGTGAAGAGAGATAAAATTTAGATAAATACGAGAGGTCAGTTAGAATTTAAGTGTATTTACTCCATGAGGTCTTCAGAAAATGAATGTTTCGGCTTCATTCTCTGATGATTTGTATCTCTGATATTTTGTGTGGTAACAAAGACTTGGCAACTATTACCGTATGAGCATGTTTGGCCGAGGTCACCAAACATTTTTCACAGTGGGCCGGATAACAGAAAGAATGACGAGCGCGGGCCGCATAATCATTCTGTTCAATACTTGCAAGCCAGAACGAAAGCTCTGGGAAAAAAGACGAAACACTAAGTTTAGCATTCCATGTTAATCATTGGTGATTGGCGTGCAATGCACAAAAAACAAAGACAACCAACATATTTATTTACTAAAAAGTTATCAAAGGCGACGTTAGCAAAAATATAGTTACATCAGACCTAGTGTGCACATATCCGAATCTTACAAACTAAGCAGCAAAAAATGTTAGTGAGATTTGTGAAACTGACGTTTGGCTTTCAAGATATCATCAATGTTTGGTTTGGAATTGCTGCATCCAATCAAGAGAATTGCTTTCAAATGTTCATCAGTCAATCTCGTTCGATGTGTTGACTTCACATACTTCATTTTTGAAAATGTTTGCTCACAGACATAAGTTGTTCCAAACAATGATGCCATACCAGCGACAAATTTCTTCAATTTCGGAAACTCAACATCAGGTAAGAAGCGGTAAAATTCAACAAGTTTTCCTTCTCTGTGTTTCTCTTTCAACAAGTCATTTACTTGCAAATCAATGAGCTCCAACTGTAGTTCAACTGGCACATCATCAAGGTTACAATCAAACGGATTCTGGAACAGAAGAATGTCACACTCAATTCTGTCGAAATCTGAAAATCTCTCCAAAAAATGCTTCTTCAAGTCACGAATAATCTTTTTAGGAAAATCGAGGTTGACATCTTCAGCAATTGTAGCGCAAAACTCTGAAACAGTGAAAATGAAAGAAGTTTTCTCCTTCCAGTTGTGCTTCAAACAATGACAACTTTCTCCGAAATCCTTTGATGATTCTGTAGAGATCACAGACGAGGTTATCCTTTCCCTGAAGTTTCAAGTTCAGTTCATTCATGTGGGATGTAATGTCGACCAAAAATGACAACTTTGACAGCCAGGTAGGATCTGACAGCTGTGGATCAGTTCTATCTTTTTCAGTGAGAAAAACATCTATTTCGTTTCGGAGCTTGTATAAACGAAACAGGACTTTACCGCAGCTGAGCCACCTCACTGCTGTGTGATAAGGCAAGTCACAGAAATCAGAATCAATTTCTTCAAGAAAAGCCTGGAACTGACGGTGATTGAGTGCATGTCCCCGAATGAAGTTCACAGCAGAAACGACTGGTTTCAGTACACAAGAAATATCCAAGTCTTTTCTACAGAGTGCTTGCTGATGTATGATGCAGTGTATGAACAGAGCGCCCGGAATTTGCAAATCTTCCAACTGAGTCCTGATCTGCCCGACCAGACCCTTCCTCACTCCAGCCATGTTTTTTCCTCCATCAACTGTAACACCTCGAAGCTGATTCCACTGCAAAGGCCAACAGCGGACTACTACGGAATTTACTTTGATTGTCAACTAAAACTGATTTTCTCTTTCAGCTCCACGGAACATACAGAGATAAGACTATTCCAGAATCTAGCTCTCGGTAAATCTCACCTCTCCTACTCAATGGGAGTTCGGTGACCGGATATTCTCAATGATATTACAAGAAAAATCACCGAGGCGTAGATGAAGATGAGCCTGGTTCATAAACAGCTGAGACGGCTGAACAGTTACACAGCAGACAAATACAATTTTACACTATAGTTAGTAACTTTGTAACTTGAATAAATTTTGATAGGTGCAACAACAAGAAGAAAGACTGCACTCTTCTACTCGCATGTTTATAATTTCTAGTTGTTTCTGATGATCAGGTCCCTCCTCACTTGGGCTGGAGGCAAACAGGCCACCTGTAGACACACTCAGTGTAGTCAGGCTATAGCAGCAGTCCTTTTGTTTTACATTACAAATATCAAAACTACTGATCTTAAAAGATCTCCAGAATATCACCCTGTGCCATGCCATCATTCCTGGAGAGTGTACGAAAGATGGAGTGACGAGAATTTCCATGGCAGGACAAATGCTCTACTTAAAATGTGTGGCCTGAGCGTTTATTGCCCACCCTGCAACAGTGAAGTGCAGAGATCTCGGTGATGCTATGTCTATTATACTGTAAACCAGTCCTGAGCAACCCGCGGCCCGCGACATCCTAATATGTGGCCCGTGGGGCTTTGGAAAAGTAATTTTAATTTCCTTTTTTTTTCACCCGTTGACCGTGTAGCCACCTGCCGCCCGCAGGCCTGTCTCCCACGGCAGACACTCCCGTTTGCGTCACATACCTCTGTGGTAAATCACACTGGCATCACAGGCCCCCGCGGCTCCTTGTCGCTCTGCCGCCCTGATGGAAGCTTGGCCATCTTGGGCACGGCACCGTGTGACGATAGGGTGTCTCATCACGTGTAGCAAATTCGTGTGAACATGCTTGGATTTTTCAGACCATAGACAGGACCACATAGAAGAAAAAGCGAGTAGAGGATGAATCACGCAAAGTCAATGATAGGTGGACCTCAGAGTATTTCCTTACCAGTGTTAACGAGACTGCAGTATGCTTAATTTGCAATGAATGTGTGGCTTTCTTTAAAGAATATCATCAAAATACGGTACCCTTCAGGGCCAGATGCGGGAATTTGAAAAACGTCTTGCAGACCAACAAAATCTCTTCAAGAAAGCCACTGCTGAGCCAGACATTTCGGTGCGTGCCAGTTAATTGGTCTCCAAAATCCTGGCAAAACGTATGAAGGTATTTGGTGATGGCGAAATGGTGAAGGAATGCGTTGAAGCTGTGGCTGATGTAGCATTTCATGAGAAGAAGGCTATTATTTCAATAATTAGCCTGTCAAGGTTTACTGTGGGTAGGAGAGTTGACGACATATCAAAGAACATTGAAGACATCCTGAAATGCAGAGCATCAAATTTCAAATGGTTTTCCATAGCATTGGACGAGAGCACTGACGTGTTCCATGTAGCTCAACTGCTTGTCTTCATTCGAGGCATTGATGCTGAATTTAACATAACCGAGGAGTTAGCGGGTTTGGAGGGAATGATGGGCACGATTACGATGCGGATTTTAAAGAGTTGATGAAAGTACTGAAGCGGGTGGGGCTACCTTTAGAGAGGCTGAGTGGCATTCCAACTGATGGGGCCCCATCAATGTTTGGGAAGAACAACGGCTTGACAACTCATCTCTCAAGAAGCTAGGGCTCTGACTGGTCGTGAGTTAATTTTATGTCACTGTTTGTTGCATCAAGAGCACTTACTGGGGATGGAAAATGTTGCTACAGTTATTGGTTATTGTGAAGCTGGCGAATTTCATCAGATCAAGTGGATTGAATCATCGCCAATTCAGAGAGTTGCTGAGTGACATGGCATCTGATTATGGAGATGTGATTTATTATGCTGAAGTTTGACGTCTAAGTCACGGTCAGATGCTCAAGCGAGTTTATGATTTGAAAGAAGAAACTGACCTCTTTTTAGATATGAAGGGGAAGCCAGTGAAGGAATTTTGAGATCGTGAGTGGATGTGCGATTTTGCGTTTTTGATCGACCTTACTAAGCATCTCAATGAACTGAATCAGAGGCTCCAAGGAAAGGATCAGCTCATCCATGCCATGGTTGACAAGATCAAGGCGTTTGAATCCAAGTTGTCGCTCTGGGAATCACAACTTCGCTCCAATAACCTTGTTCATTTTGAAACGTTGAGGAAGGAGAATCCAGATGATTCTGAAAAATACGCAGGAGATTCGGCGACTCAAAGATAAATTTCACTTCCGTTTTAAAGATTTCAGAAGATGCGTGGATACCTACAACATCTTTTCCATTCCTTTCGATGTCAGTGCTAAAAGTGCACTCCAGAGCTTCAAATGGAGCTGCTTGATTTTCAGTGTAGCACTGAACTGAGAGCAAAATTCCGCGATGTGCCGCTCCTTGACTTTTACAAGCTTTACCTACCAAGGAAGAGTTTTCCCGAATTGTCAAAACATTCTTTGAAGATGGTAAACTTGTTTGGCAGCACTTACGTCTGTGATAAATGTTTTTCAAAATTGCAGGTGCTATCGAAATCGGCTGGGAGGTGAACACATGGAAAGCTCCATGTGCATCGTAACGTCTCAGATCGAGCCGGACATAGAAAAAGCTTGCGAAAGAAAAAGAGTCAAGTGTCGCATTAAGCTGCTTAAAAAGTAGTATAAATAAAAATCGTCCTAAATATATATATTTTCTTTTATTTTGGCATAAAAATAACCTTTATGTGTCATAAAAGGGGTGGTTATGGAGTATGTTGGTGCTCACCAGGCTTAAAGCCTGCAACTCCGTAAGAAAAAATGCATGTGGTCCGCCAGAAGCTTACGAAGTTCACTTGCGGCCCGCATCCAGAAAAGGTTGCTCATCACTGATATAGAGGGCATTCAAAGTTTTTCTTACAATCTTCATGAATTGTCGATGTGACCAATTTGCCGTGATTTTTGTTCCTCTTCGTATTTTATCATCCAGAAGAAAATTTGAATCATTTTTATTTCGTATTTTAAATGCCAGGCACTGAGTGTTCACAGACAGGACATGGACTGGAGTGTCTTATCTATCTTCTCAGTCTGTTTGCTGAGCATTTCTGAGTTTTGATTTTGCTTATAAATGTGTCTGATAGAAATTGAAATCTCTTATATACTCTTTTGAAAAACCATGAATGGAAGAATAACATTCTAACTAAATCGTTTCCTTTCTTACAAATCATTATAAAAGCAGTCAATTGTGTTTCTAATGTTACGAGCTGGATTACTTTATGATGGTGACATAACATGTAAATTATTGTAGACGATGCGATAGATTAGCATACATCCCGTTAAGAAGATCAGAGAGGAACTAATGCACTTCCTCTGGCTTCTTTGACATTTAACATGTCAAGATGACAAAAAATCTTACTGACTTCAGTCGGTTATTAATTATTATGATAGGAAATAAAAGTCACTGGACTTTATATTTCCTAGAAGAACAGGGTTGATCATTATAGCATCGTCTTAGCAGCGACAGAGGTGAGTAACGAACCTACATTTCAGCAATCATTTCCTCAAAGTTTAATCCTTTGAAGAAAAGGTTTCGAGTTCAGTGATGTAAAGTTCTCTCTGCATCTATACTTATTTGCTATTTCGGTTTGACGTACAACGTCCGAGCTGTTCTTGTGCTTCTCACTTATTGGCTGCTTAGTTATAATGCGATTTTTTACAAAATAAAACTGCTCAGCCCCATGACCCATCGGACTATGAGAAGCCATCATTTTTTTTGCATAAGAATCACATATCTCTTGATCACAGCCACTGAATCATCAGGCTATATACAGGAGAAAACGTTGGTTAACCAACCATCTAATAAATTAATGATGATGACTGCTTTGTCGATCCTGAAGTTTCAGACCGATTATAGAAATCTAATTTAACCTACAGTATTTTCAGTTTAGAGTGGTAAGACACTCTGCACTCAGGGACATTACAAAGATGCTTTCTAGAAATGATAGGTCCAGACCCTCCAGCTTCTTCCAGTATGATAGCGTTCAGGTGGCTTTTGCTGATCAGTTGGTAAATTTCCAGCAGCTTCTTAGTAACAGGAAAGTACATGGAACAGTTATTGCTTATAGAAATCAATGAGAAAACTTCCAGCTTATCAACACCCGCGAACATATGAAGATGTGAGATAACAGACATGGATTTTTATATCACATCAGATATAATTCCTGCCGGTTTGTATGGTAGGTAAAAAGACACGTCATTAGCGCAGCTAGGATACATAGATGTAACAGTGTTAATAAATCAGAGAACAAGCTGATTTTTGTCAGAAGAAAATACTTCTATATGTAACTAGAAAGTGCTCTGAGAAAAAGTACTAGTTGTATACTGTGGGTTTGGAACAATTTGTCCATTATCAGAAACACACCAGGTGTTGTCTGCTATTATTCACAGTAATGATCTCAGAACACTGATACACAAATTTTACGAATGATTTCTCCATACAAGTTTCCCAAAGTAGGCCCACTAACTTCCCGCTCTTTTCAACTATAGCAGCGCAAACGATTCTGAAGCATCCTCCAGAATGTCACGTACATCTCTAATGTGGTTAAGCATAAACGCACGGCTGTTAACTTCATCAATGTCCAGAAAGTCGCAATATCCGACATGACCACTTATCTCAGTTTAACATATCCATAAACGGCCTGCACTTTGTCTGTCTCGGGAATTTCAATTTTCTAAACATCAACCCACTAACCAGCTCTGTCCGCCGGTTTTATTTCTACCTACACTTAAACAGAAAGTTCTTTACTTTATTATTTTCTTGGAAACAGTTATCTACCTTTTATTGCATCCATCTCCAGTCCTGGTATTTTTCCTTGCAGGTGTCTTATTCAGCTAAGCATCATTTCTGACAATTAAATTTTATTGGTGACAGCAACAGCAGCTGTAGTTGATCTCTGTGTTTCTTTATCTCGGTAAACTGTTGCTAACTCTGAAGTGCATAATTAATAATCTGTTCTTACTGTACCGGACTAGTTTCTGTATATTATCCGTTTTATTTTTCTCTTACAGTAAATACAATAACCTTGATTATAAAGCTGTAAGATTTTCTTAAGAAAACTATAATAATAATATTTTTTTAATTGCCAGGATTTAACTGCACATAAAAGGTTAGTTAAGTCAGGAGTTATCTCACCCCCGATAATACTATGGAAGTTTCACATAAACTTTGTCCTAAACAAAATTACCCAATGGAAATACACCAATACATCCTAAAGCTACAGATGTTTTCTACCTTTTCAAAATATTACAATTCACTTTATCTGTGGATACACTTAAAGAAACTGTTTATTGTCGACCTGGTGTCACAGAAATCATTTAATTTATTTTGAATTAAATTGTTTCCCCTGTCCTTGATACATAATTTGATTGGTGAGGCCACATTCTTGAATAACGGTGCATATTTAAATTAAATATGCTTTAAAAAATCACACAGCAGTTTCTTACCCTATTTTTATAATTAATAATTCATATCATCTCTTTTGTTATTTACTCGTGACTCCTGAAGAACTAGGAAATATGAAGTTTTTTCTTTCTTGAAACCCTATTTCTAAGATACAGTAAGGATGACTTTCGTCAATCAGTACGTTAGCCGGTAACTTCCAGCAATAATTGTGCTATTGTTGCTTTAAGAGGATCCAAGGACTTTACAACTGCAACAAGAGAGTTTATGACAGAGTCTGGAAGCCTCCTCGATATCAGATACCTACTTCGCCAACCTGAAGTGGATTTGTAGTGGCTGAACCACTTGAAAGGTGAGCTCACAGATGTTTTAAGAAGATTGACGATAAAACCAAAAGAAGATGCTGGTGAATGTAAACAACAAACAATCGGAAATCTCGTTCTTTACCTTCGTGACCACCCGTCTCCCTTCAAATTAAATTGTATGGTAAAGTAAACTGCAGCGTATTCATAACGATACCAAACATGTTATAGGAAGATTGAATTTGGAGACATTTCAAGGAAGAGCAAAGTGACCAGAAGATGCTGCATACGGCACCTGCGCCATCACTCAACCCAACATTTAAAAGGAAAATAACCAATTTAATTCACAGTTTCTTATTATACGTATTCACGAAAGCCTATATTCCTAATTTGTTATCGTTTTTACTTCTCTCTTGGATTTTTACCACTGGACAGTTCGATGAGTCTGTATGTTGTGGTATCGAATAAACAAAATTCTGGATAACGCACTCGGGTTTCCTCGGACAGTGTTGTCTCCAAGCCATTTAGAGTTACGGTGGCCGACCACGACATCTGTCGACACTTTCAGCTCATGCTGCAGTCTCAGTGGTGTTAGGAAAAACGTACGGTGTCATTTCTATTTCAAACAACTACAGTTATTAGGGTTTTACCCTGAAGAGCAGGTGTAGGTCTGCCCCGAACCGGTCCTAACCCTCTTTGCTTCCTCTTCCTTTTCCATTCCGTTCCGTTGTTCTGAGTGGGTTTCCGTACACAGCCATTAACCAGAGGTTTAGCGTGTTCTTTGCTACTCTGGCGACCAGCTCGTACACCGGACACGTTGCGAATTTCTAGAATCTCATCAACCCCCCCACTTAAGGGTCTTGGCCAAAATGTCCTTATGGCAAACCATTGTTCTCGCAGAAGTGAAATCCTTATCATAATGAGAGTGGAAATTGTATTCTGTCGATTTTCATTGTGATAGTTTGAAATTTTATCTTCCCTCTTATTTGCTATTATTTTCACTTTAGTCAGAATGTTGTAATAGTAATTAGAAATAAGGTATTCGTAATGTCGACTACTGCAAATAAAAAGTAATTTTCAAACATAAATACTTGAATAACTCCTGAATTCCTAGTAGCTATGAGAAATTTTTAAAATGGATATTCAGTTTTGTGAACATGATAAAATGTCGGCCATGCATATTTTTTTGCAACAGATACATTATTTATGACAAAAATATAGTCGATAAGGAAAACAAAATATTTGACTAATTAATTTAGATTATCAGATTTAAAAATAAGAAAAGTTGACCAATATTAAGAATAATGCCACAAGTGATCACATTCACTAGCGAGTGCAAATTTTTCACATATGGAATTTATGTATGGTCGATACATGGATTTGTTTGAACAAAAGGAAACGAACAAAACTGAGGGTGGACCTGGGAAACAAAAATTGAGATCACAAATTGAACTGATGCTTTTACTAGTCGTCTTCAGAATTCCTGCTTTAAACAGCAAAATAAAACGTTCTTGAAAGTTTTCTACCTCACTCCTGTTCCGATGCCCACCTGTAACGGTTGCTATCACACTGTTCCCATCCTCAAGTTCTATATCTGCTCTCTTTGCCATCCATTAAGTCTGTAAAAAATTGTGATGTCGGTCATCCTGTGTATGTTGCAAGATCAGGTCTTTCTTGCTTGGTTGGCTAGTGTAACGACAGGTGGGTGCCAGCATTGCTGCTTGCACACACGGAACAAAGCTGACCTATATTTTATGGTAATCAGGCAGGCAGATTGATTGACTAAGAAGATATTATATCCATAGACCTGACCATAGGTGCTGCGACTCTGTGATGAAATTGGAGGAAACCTTAGACCTGTGTCACTCTTAAAAAATGCAGGTGTGCCAAGGAAGAAGATATCTGTCGTTTGGAAATCTACCTCAATTGTTTCATTTCTATGATGTTAGAGTTCGTGGATCATGGTTTATATGTCAATGAAATCCAGATGGCTGCTGTTGGAAAATGTATTCGTTGACTGAGCCAAAGAAAAACAAATATTTACACGTCAGATAACAGAACGATCTTATGATGGACACAGAGATGACACTCAAAACGTAGATGCATTGACTACTTCGCCTGCTAATATTAAGGTAGTTGAAAAACCCGGCTTTTTCATTAATTTGTGTACCTGAGGTACTTTATCCTCTCAAGATAAGCTGTAGTCGAGTAGACGGCGTAAAGGAGTTTCTGAGAAAATTTCATGCCTGCGAGGTACCAATAGGAAGAGACCTGAGATTGACTGAAGCTTTAACGTGGATAAAAGAAGACTGAATCCAAATGTTTCTGACTGAAGAAACAACGCAATGCAATAGGTCAAATATATGTGTCCAACATCCTTAGGGTCATATGCATCACACTAGAGACATGCATTATTTGGCAACAAAGATACTATACCCTTTTTTTCATAGACTCAGGTGATCGCTCAAATTATATGGTCACCTAAGTGGTCTGTCTGCGGCTTGGAAAAGTTGATATTGACTCTAATTCAATTGAAGACCATTTTTTTCAGCATCGGCTTTAGCTGTCTATGCGCGAGAAATTCTTTTTGCAAACATATTTTTATTACTGTTGTTTTGCTTGATTTCAGAACTCTACAATTAGTTTCTGTATTTGTTTTTCTTAACTTGAAAAGTCAATGTATACAGGTCTCAGGTGCAAGGCGCATAACAAATTTTGGTTTCATTAACAAACGAAACGAATATTTAAAAAAAATAAACTGTGATTAAACTATCTTGGAGATACAACTTGGTGAAGTCAACAACCTTTGTTCCTCCACAGTCTGCGAACGGTTTTGTAGGAGAATTCAGGAAGCCTTCACGGTTGCTACAGCCCTCCAAAAAATAAATGAATTCTTTTTACCAAGATTCTAAATTTCATTATTTTGAAATTTTAGAAATCAATGAAAAAGTATAAATCATTCACTTTTTATTTTATCACTTAATGTTGTTTTTTTGTATTTAATGCTTTGATAACTTTTTCGCCAGTTTATAATTGTTTGCTTTGTTACCAGTAGCCATAGTAACCAAAGAAACTCACACTCTACATTATTTAAAAAGTTTTAATAACATGATATGTCCAAATACTTAACTATGCACCTAAATCTAATTTACTTTAAAATCGTTCTGCGGATTCAAAATATTAAAGCCTAGAAATGTTCGAGTAAATCTGTGATGCACCTTTTAATAATTCTACATGTTCTGTTACGATCGGTCGATGGGAACGTATCCAGAATACAAAACAACTTGAGTATTAGAACAAACCTTTAGAAATTCTTATTTAAATTTCTACTCAATACACCTTTTATCTTTGTTAGCACCTGATATTCTCTGATAGTTATATATCAAGTCATCTTCACTAATAAATCCCAACATCTTTTTCTGAGCATATATTTCTAACATAATTTACATCTTAAAATAACAACAATTGAACCTGGTTTTATTTCTGGTAATTTTTTCGGTCTTTTTGTGTTTGTCGCAGGTATCGGTTTACCGACCAATTTAATGAACTATTCACATTTACCTGAAAATAACTTTAATTCTTTTTGGTGTTCACTCAAGGATAGACTATAGTGCAGACAGAAAGTTTTCGCATGTTTATATCCACCGCTCTCGACATTTTTGACGTTAATTAAAAGTGAAGAGGCGTGAAAGTGAACTCTGTAGGACACCACTTGAGATTTTCTGATCTGAGGAATACGGCCTCTGGAAGTCCATGTTCTAAGATGCTTTTTGTCTTTATCAAAAGTGTACACCATATATCATTTCATACTTAATGTTTACTCATCTAAGTACGCAAAACTAAATTAAAACGGAATGATACAATTGCATTTTCATTCTGTTATTTTAAAACGTTTGCAAGTAACTTTTCTTTTTGTAGTTAAAATTTGGAAATAGTTTCAGCAAAGAATGAGCGAATTTTTGGTTTAATTCCTGGAAAATTCCTGAATGCCGCACCAAACAAAATATGTTCACACACAACCACAAACACACATAGAGGATGTTCAGAAGATGGAAAATATACACTTTTCTTTAATGTCACAAGTTCGTGTACATAATTTCGGGATAATCTATGTTGTGTGTTTCTATTTACCTTAAGATTTCCTGATATTGAACAGATCCAAACCGTTGTGCTAGCTGTATTCCAAGGGAGAGAACTCGATAGAGCTCTAAAGAAGACAAATCCAAAAATAAAATAAATTGTAGTCATATTTTTAAAAAATGCTGGTGCTATGTAAAACTAATTTCTATCACTTGTTCTAACTGAGCTGTTTTTCTCGACTGCCGATGGATCAGTCCTGCCCTTAAATTGACTGGGAACAAATGATCCTCCCACATACGTGCCCCACAATAGGACTACGGCCTTGTCTTAGAAGTTATCTCCCCTTACGCTGCTTGCAATTTATACAAACGATAAGGAAAGAGATAGTAAATGACAAAAAAATAAAATTAATTTAGGATATTATCATTTACTCTATCCGTGGTCTTGAGGAGCACAGCTAGACATTACAAAAAAAGAATATCTTATTTTTAAACAAGAAAAGTAGAGAGAAAATTAAGCCAGGCAGATAATTTCATTTGTACCGTGTCCAGTTGCTTTGTTTACCTTCATAACGGTGTACAAATGGAATGATTAGATTGATAAATAAAAACAGTAATAAAAGGTAAGTCATTAGTTCTTATTCCTTTGAATAGACAATTATCAGTTTACTTCCAAATGTTTCTTTTGCCCTTTTTAGGACAAATGGTTAGTTATAGATTTTGATATTTAATTTTGCTTCTTTACATAATTTAAGTTTGTATCAACCCAGGACTCGCTATAGGTCCTGTATATAAACTGTTACAGTTATTTATTTTTTAAAAAATGAGGTCGCTACAAAAGATTTGTCCGTTTTCATATTATGTTAATTTGGGTTTCATTTTTGCCTGCTTGTGAAGGAGTATGAGATAGGTTATATATCGTGTTGTGGCGCGTGCTTTGGCACACATTATGCAAAACCTACTATTTTAAAAATAATAAAATGGATATTTGTTTCAGTTCCGAGTGAAGCACGGATAGAAAAGATTTTCGTGCCATTTTGCTTCACGAGTTCAAACCGGGCCACAAAGCGAGCGAGGCAACTAGTAACATTAAGCAGGCATGGGGCGAGGACACGGCAGATGAGCGCACAGTACAACGATGGTTTGCAAAGTTTCGATCAGGAGATGTGAGCCTCGAAGAGGAGGAATGTAGCGGACGTCCTTCCAGCTGTGTTGACGACCGTCTGTAAGCCTCAGCTGAAGTCAATTCAAGAAAATCAGTGCGAGAAACTGCTGGAGAGCTTGACTAAACCACTGCACCTGCTTCCCGGCATCTTGACACAATCGGCCAGGAGAAAAGGCTTGACAAGAGGGTGCCTCATGAATTGAATGAGCAACAACAAAATCGCCGATTTGAGATCTGCTCTTCGCTTATCATAAGAAACGAAAGCCATCACAGCTGAAAGATACTGTCATGAATTAAACATCGTTCATCAGAAACTCTCCCAACGAAAGCCGGCATTGGTCAATCTAAGAGGCCCAATCCAGCACCAAGACCATGCTCGTCCTGGTGTTGCAAAAGTGACACTTCAGAAACTGAACACGTTGGTGTAGGAAATCCTTCCTCACCCAGCCTATTCACCAGACCTTTCTCCCACAGACCACCAGCTTCCTCCCTATGAAATCCTTCTCCAACCAAGCAGCAATCGAAACTGCCTTCCAGCAGGTTACCGACTCCAGAAATCCAGATTTTTATCAAAATCGTATAAATTCCCTGGTAAATCGTCGGCAGAAGTGATTGATTGTAATGGTATTTACTGTTAGTGGACGTCACGTTCAGCCTCGATATGAGCTCTCATTTCTGACGTAATAGAACCGGCAAAACGTCTCCAACAACCTAACAGTCTGACGCTGGTAGACATAATCTAGTAAATCTGCCATTGTTAGTGTAGACGTTATATATTTATTTATTATTGGTTAATCTGCTTGAGATGTGTATGTATTTTATTTTATTATGTTTTGTTTGTTAGTCTACATTTAGGTGAATTACCTTCCTCCTCCTCTTTCTAGTTCACCATCAGCTTGTGTGTAATGTGATTGGTTTTGTACGCGTATCTAGATATAATAACATATATTTACAGTTCTAGCCCCATACACAGACCAATGACTAGACCAGCAGAACTCGTATCAACCTTCTATGCTTGTTTATATTTATTGTGATGTGTTGTTTACCACCATACCATCTGATGAGAAACGAAGGAAACAATGGTTGCATGCAATAAATAGAATAGATCCCAAAACCAAAAAGGCATGGGTCCCTTCCAAATATGATGTCATCCGTTCAGATCATTTCTGCGAGGTTGATTTCACTCTATCAAAATACAAGCATTTGAAAATTGTGAAGGAGAACACTGTGCCAATAATTTTCTCCTGGAATGAACCTCCACAGCAGATAGATCTCACCTAAACATATTAAGAACTTGGAGGGTTTTGACAAAATATTTGTTAGAGCAGTTGGCCGTTTTAATGATCCAATATAAGTACATAGTGTTGGCAGCATTATGTATTTTAATGTGTTTTGCTTTTCGGGGATGTTCGAGAACAAACAGAGTGAGGACTTGTGTACCCTGTCTGGAACCAGGAACATCAGAATCATCCGAAATAGTGTCTCTTGATCATACCTATACCACTGATTCTGATACACTAAAGAAAAAGAATGACGACGCTCTTAAGAAACAGAATGAGATAACGGCTATTCTTAAGAATACAAAGCGAAGACAGAAAAGAGCAAAAATTT
Source organism: Nautilus pompilius (assembly GCA_018389105.1). Classification (NCBI taxonomy): domain Eukaryota; kingdom Metazoa; phylum Mollusca; class Cephalopoda; order Nautilida; family Nautilidae; genus Nautilus; species Nautilus pompilius. Next base: position 21,246 of record JACATO010002258.1, read on the forward strand.
GCATGGAAGCTAGCGCTACTTCAGGACCTGAAAGATGAGAAGAAGATATCTGAAGATGCTCCTCACATGCTGGAAGCATATAACGGTATCTAACTGTATGTGTTTGAACAAACAAAGCTTACCAGTACATGTTAATATCATTCTAGAACTATGCACTCTTGTGTATATAATAGAGCTACATGAAAAATAAACTTACAGTTGTAGCATACTGTTGAAAAATTATGGAATTTGGATTACAGTTATTTTTAATGCAGTCAGTTTATTTATTTATTCCATCCTCTAATCATTCATTCATTCAATCATTTTATTTTAGACATTCCTGTAGATTTGTTCAAGAGACCTTCCCATGAATATTCCGAAGACCAGAAACAGTTTGCCACTACAGTACATTTTCTCAGTCCGAAGGCGTATGCATACTTGAGAGAATATATGCACTTACCATATCCATCTACAATACGACGGTATATAATTTATAGTTATGATACTATAGTGTTCATATGTTACTAACATGTATATTTAAGGAAGCATGTATTATAATTGACTGATCAGATTATAATCGTATATACCCAACAAATTTTACTCTTATTTGTAATGCTATTTTGATTTTGCAGATGTCATCATGACAAGATCACCCAGATGTCTTTACTTATATTTAAATTTTTTTCAAATAAATAAGTTCTTCTATCGTTTATTGTTCTTGTTACTTACACAGTTTACAGCATGCACCAACATTGGTGCTATTGGTCAATACTTCTGTACATTTTAATATAAATTAGTAATGCAGAACGAAAACGGTTTATCAGCATATATTTCATTGACAATTATCCTTAATCCATGTTGTAGTGTATTATCAGCTTTTAATGTAATTTGTGTCTTATATGATATTGGTTGATATTAAGCTATTGTTTACAGTGAACATTTCTAATTTTAGGTGGTCTCAGGCTATATATTAAAAATAATTAAAATATTAATTAAAATGTTTACTTACCAGGTCAGTGCCCCAAATTTAAAAAAAGAATAAATGCTTACTCCTACTCACATATTTATTAACCACTGTTAAGTATGTGTAATAATTGATATAAACTAGTTCTAATCGTCTCGCCGCCTCAACATTTACATGGCACGCCCAGCTCTTTTGCCCTTACAGGAAGTCAACAGCAATGGCCCATCGCGGCCTGGTGAAATTCGCATGGATGCGCGGTCTAGTTTTTCTTCTACCTCATTGAGTGTAACAACATTGGTGGCTCCATCTGTTGGCTAACCGAACCTAGCACTACGCCACTGATCTCCCCGGCACTACTATGCCTCTCACATCGATGCACCTGGTGACCCCGGGGCGCGCTGAAAACGTTCGAATTATTTGGCTTTTGATTCTCGATAAACAGAAATGATCGCCTGCTTTTTATCTGCCGTTCAACAGAGGAGGGTTTAAATGAGAAGAGTGAGTTTTCGGTGACTGTGTAGGAACGAAATCCAGGAGAAACGTACGAAGAAAAGCTGTCACTTTCTTTTGTATCGGGACACAAAAGGTATTTATTCTGTTCCTTGAAAAGCTTTGGAGAGGGCATCTCGAAATATGGTCAGGGCTGTTCTCGCTAACCGAGCGATCGGGGCAGAAATAGCAGTGTCCCGGAGAGACCGCCTAGTGGAGGAATATAGATTTCTGTCGAGTTATTTATGTGAATAACGAACGTTGTTAACTCGCTTTTAACGGAGTACATCCCAGTAATATTCCAATTTATTTCTTTTAGAAGATAGCACGTGCGCATGCGCAATATTTCAGCCATAGAAATAATATATTGTCATGGATTTGCTGAGGCGGTACTTCCGTGAGTAATGGAGTTTTGTTAGATCTGCCAGGAAGAACGGTTAGCACTTGTGAGTTTGGACCTTTTTTTGTCTCTGTCGCTGTTGATATTAGAGAAAGATGAAGGAATTACCGCATGGAAATAAAAAGTCTTTTCAGATTTCGTAAGAAAAAATAAAATATAATAAATATTAATTTAAGCATAATTTTATTTGAGGTTTTATTGTAATTGTATTTAGAAGAAATTTCCCTTATACTTGGTCGACAATATTCCTGTTAACCGCTGTGAATAGACCTTTCATTGGTGTGCAATATTATTGTGTCGTTCTATCGTCTGTCTCCATCAGCAAATAGCATCTTTAAAATGTCTGGTTTCATTACTAATGTTCTTATTCTAATTTTTCATTAGTTTTGTTTTACCATGAAATATTTAATTTAATTTAATATAATTTGCATTCCCATGAACTTTAATTAATTTTTTTTCTGTTTTTGTTCGCAATTTATTTTGTGTTTTCTTAGAAATAATTGGCAAATATTTGAAAAATTCGACTGTTACCCAAGTGAAGAGCATATACACCGTAAGTAGCTTTCCTTCACATTTTGGGAAAGTTACACCTTACTGCTAATACACCGTGTGATGTTGGAGGAGAGAACTCATCTACCCGTCTGATTGTTTTGTTTGTTTTGCGAAAGAGAATCACAATAAAAATCTTTGTTTTTATTCATGTCTTCCCTAGTTTTTGTCGTAGTAACTTTGTAGATCTAAGGGAGACAACTTGACTAATGTTTCCTCATTAATATTGTTTCAATTAATTACGAAGTGGACCCCTGGCCAACTTCACGGTTTCGTAAACGTGTCACAGCAGGGAGATAAAAGGGATAGGGTGCGGTGACATCAGGTTACCCGGATACCATACGGATGAAGGGTGAACATCCACAGGATGTAATAATAAGAAAATCCCCACTTTCAGATGTCGAAGGAAACATTAATGCCCTGAGAAATTCCACGCTAGAAAGTTACTTCGAACGGCCCGATTCCGACCGGGATTCGGACACTGGTTTCTACCCTTATTACACTTGTGAGACAACCAATGAATAACCGTGCCGCCCTGGAAATAACAGTATAAAAGAAACACATCAAGAATTAATTCATGTTTCTCCATAAAATCTCCTCTGATTTTTGTTTCTTTACATCATTATTATCTACAACTCTCTACAGTATTTTTATTTAACCTTTTCACTAGGAGAAAGGTACTTTGTTGTAGTCAGCATATTTGATTTGACCCCTCCAAGGACCCCTAACTGTTTAAATGTTCTTTGCACTTGTTTATCCTAGTAAGCTTCATTTATACACTTTAAAATATTTTCTATTATTTCACACAAACAGATTTTTTGATAAATTAATCTCTTTTTTATTGTTGAACCAATTATTGTAACAACCCATATATAGTATGACCGAGCACCATCTGTCACATGTGGTCAGTCTAACTTGCATCTGCTGCTCAGGTCAGGCGCAGGTTTGAGAGGGTGCACAAGTCCTTATAATGTGTCATCCAGTGAGCATCAATAAAGCAGCGGACGTCATTAGAATTCTGTAGTTTTCTTAAAGAGGTGAATTTTGTTTTCATGGCTGCATTTCATTTTAAAATTTATTTTTCAAAATAAATATTTGTTGTTTGTTTTAATTTTTAGTTGATGAACCCCTCCAAAAACACAACCTCTCCCTCTAGAGAGAGAACTTTAAGGTTGTAAGATTTCAGTTATCAAAACTTTTCATCAGTTAATTCATATAACTGATCGTTTCCTCAGGTGGGATACATGAAGTCCACCCAAGACGAGTCCTGGCTACAGGGATGGTTGGTGCTCACCCTCTTTCTGTATAACAGTTTTGGGCTACATTTGTTCTTTATCCCATTGTAAAAGAAATCCATCAATCCCATTCTCCAGACAATGAGTCTTTGTCTTGTTATTATAAATGGAACAATAAAAGATTTTGTTCATTTGTGTGACATTAGATAAAGTAGTGATTTTTGCTCGAAGAGAACAGCATCAAGAAGAGATGACATCACAATCAATGACAAAACAGCAGCAGAGTACAAACAATAGGTACAATTGACAATTGACAGAATCTTGTGAATTCAAAGGGGAGGTCAGAGGTCAATGTTTAGAACAGAAGTCTATGACACACTTGGGGGAGGCATGCCAGCACCTCGGTTATTCCATCTGTGCATGGATTGTCCACAAGTGTAACAGGTACACAAATAGCAGAATAGATGAACACAGTTTTGACAAACACAAACAAAACAGTTGTTTTTTTTTTTTTTTAATCTGTTCAGCTTGAAAATATTAGCTACAGCAGGAGCAGCTCTTTGATGAAAGTGAAAGTGAAACAAAAAGGTACATCTGTGCTGCTAGATATGGAGGTATGAAGGTGCTAATGCGAGGCAAATGTGTATTTAATGCTAAGAATTGAATCTCACGTGTTTCTGTTTGTTTGTAAAATGGAGGTAAAGGGATTGTGGAATTCAGTGAAGTCTTATGATAACTTTCTATTTTATGACATAAAAATGGAATTACGTGAAATATAACACACATTTTTTTATTTAAACATTTATTAATTTTAATCAAACAAATGTATAATTTTTCTACATAATCTAATATCTATATTTCTATTGAAATAATAAACTGATGTAATATTTCATTTATGATAATTCAAGGAAGAAGACAATAATTTTATGAAAAATTTTGAAGTATCTGTAATTTATTGGTTCACCTGCTGCTTATCAGTTAGTGAAACACAAAATCCCGTGATGCGAATTACGTTCTGTCAAATAATGAATGCAACATTTACGACCGCTTGGTAATCGTATCCCTCTCTGCTTATGCTTCATATCAGGATACATCAAAGAGGTGGACCTACATTAGGCACCCATAACTTTTTTCTTATTGTTACTTAAATATATAAACATAATTTCGTTTAAATTCAAAAGTTAATTGGGAACACGGCGTTTATATCGTACACCTTTGGTAATTTTTGGTATAAATGCGTCTAGATCAAGACGTTTCGTATAATTCTCATTGGGCTTAGTGTCTTGCATGACAGTTTGTCTTTCAGTCAGTCGTCGTTTTTAGTCACAATATATTTAGCAAATATTTATTTGTTGTTATTTTTTGTATTAAACCTTGTCCTTGTTTGTTTCATCTCTTACTATTTCATCAAACAGCCCAGAAGGTAAGACTTTACTCTTTATTCTTTGGCGTTTCTTTTCTATCCATTCATATTAGCAGAGGATGTTTATATGAATAATTTATAATTATCTCCATAGAATGTTATATCATTTAAAGTTGCTAACTTCAGTGGTTTTACTATAGTTCCCTGAAGAATTTTTAAAATCCTATAGCTTTATTAAATTATGTTTATAAAGAAACCATATTCTTAACATAATCGTTAGGCAGCTTTATTGAGTTATGGAATATATCAACGTTTGTATCGAAACCTTATTTAGGTAAAATAAAGTTTGATATAAAGGATATAATTTAATATCATCTGTTAATAGAAATAATAAATATAGAGACACAATTTCTTATCATTACAATTAACATAAGCTAATTTAATTTATGCAGTTTTTATTATTTATTTATTTGCATACCTTTGTCTATCGAAAAGGTTTACGAATTATTCTTGATTGTATCAATTTTAATGTCATCATTCTCTACATAATTATCTTTTTAGTGATTTTCTCATCTTGTTTCAATATTTTAATTGTTTCAGTAGATAAATAATGAATATTTTAAATTATTATTGAAAAAGAAGGGTAAATTTTTTTTTTTAATCTACGAACCAAGATTCAACGTTTGATTTGTTTGTAATGTACTAAATTCCCCAAATAAACCTTGTCAACTTTCCTTGCATTCACGCAGTTATTACTTATGTATTCCCTCTGGATTATAAAACATCACGATGGCGTTGGGTCTGTTTCTTTCATTCGCGGGCAAAAAACTATTTTTTTGTAAAATATTGTCAACGATTTTTATTGAACAAAAATAGCTGCGTTTCCAGATAATTTAACGATGATCTGCTCCATTGAGAAAGATACCCAGCGATATATTTTAAGTTGAGGTAATTTGACAGTCCAATATTTTCAATTAAAAAATTTTATTAAACATAAAATACTTTGTATAATTGATAAATACGTAATTTACAGCCTTCGTGGTTCCTACAAATGTATTGATGCATATAGATTTTGTAGACAGTATACACTCTCTGTGCATTATGGTATCCTTTTCTAATATCACCAAAAAATATATCCACTTTAGGCTTCAGTAAATTTTCCATCTTCCATTTTCTGTACTTTGAATATTTGTGCGCCTGGTTTTCATCGATGATCCGACTAAACTGCTGCTGACGTTAAACATTATTTCATGAAATAATTGGTGATCGCTTTATTTGGGTCTGAGAACGTTACTCGTAATTTTGGATGCCAACTACAGGGCGTAAATGTTTCTCTGCCAAATATTGAAAAGTGCGTTTGTTCAGTAACTTGTATCATACTATTTTGTCTCTCTGCGATAAACGATATTGATGATAACCTCTTTAATATATTTTGTAATTAGCAGGAAATACGCAATACATTGCATTAAAAAGAATATTTAGATTATCCATTTCAAATCGGTTTTATTTTTCGGTTTTTTGGCACTAACGCTGAGTTTAATCGAGTGCCAAATGTTTCCGATGGGATTGAGATCCGGACTTTGATCTGGCCAGTCGAGGAGGGGATTCGCAACTCTGCCATCAAGACCTTGACATTCCTAGCTGTGTGGATTGGGGCGTTGTCCTGCTGATAGATGGCCGTCAGGGGCATGTGGTCACACGAACATTCATTGGACCCTCCACGTGATGCAACGGACCGACACCGGACGATTGAAAACAGCCCCAAACCATGGCCGAATCTCCCCCTGCCTGCAGAGTCGGTCGAGTGCAATTAGAATGGTATTTCTCGGACACCAATCGCCGAACATGCACCCGACCCGCCGAGTGGACCCTCACGAATTTTCTTTCGTCGGAAAACGACACTCGGGACCACTGGGCCACGGTCCAGTGGAGATGGTCGCGAGCCCACTGCAGTTGCTTTCGACGATTGTCCAGACTGATGAACTGCTTCTTCTGTGACGATTGACCGAACAGTCCCATGTGGATCACACGCCGTCTGATGGTGCACGAGGCCAACTGGATCCCATCGTGCTTTGACAAGGCGGTCTGGATATCGGTGGAAGTGCGGAATCGGTCCGAGTTCGACATGCGGGCGATCAGATGATCCTGTCGAGCCGTCCTTTTCCGCGGTCTGCCGGCTCTGCGTTTCGAAATCAGGCTCCCATCGGCTTTCCAACGTTTCAGGGTGCGAGATATCGTCGACTGATTGCAGCCGATACGATCCGCAATGACCCACTCAGTTTCACCATCTTCTTTCATGCGAACGATTGTGGTCAGCTGTTCGGGGGTCAAATATCGGGCTGCCGGCGTCACTATATTGAACAAAAATGAATCAGAATAGTGGAAAATGACAGATTTTTCATATTTATATTCTACTCTCCTAAACTATTATAGCACAAAATATATATTCTAATTTTTTTGTAGTTTATGCAACACTTTTTCACTCGCCGATTTCATGCAAATTATTTTGTTAACATTTAAATTTTGACCTTGCAATTACAAAATGGATCTGAGTGTTATAAATCGTTTAAAGACACCGATACCTTTCAATTAAAACGGAAACCATACAATAGTTACCAATTTCTACAAAATAAGAACCCATTTTCTAAGTCTAGTCATTTTTATGCAAGACTTTTGCACACTGGTGTATAAGCCGAGAAGACACAATACGTAGTATTTGGTCGATTGTATTTAGTTGGATCCAATGAAATCCAGTAAAGTTGTAAATTAACTGTACGCTTTACTAACTTTCTCCATTAATCAATTATCTGTACATTAAAGAGATTACAGGGTTCACAGAATTTTTCAATTAAACTGCTTTTGTTTTATATTAGTTCATAACAGAAACAATGATCACTATCGCTTTTGTAAATAATATTGATAGTTTATCATTTAAGGCAAAAGCTTCATATATAGAATTTATTTTTGAAGAAAATATATGAAAAAATATTCAATCTAATGTTGAATACGCATAATATGAATAATAAGTAAAATTGATCTTGTAATTCAAATGATGGTAGATCAGAGTTATCTAATTTAAAAGGAAACTTTTTATGTTAATAAAACTTAGAATGACTGCCACTGACTGACATAATAATATTTCACATACAACCCGTCTGAACAGGATACCCGTGCAAGGGGCCATCGCATTAACTTCTTTGGTTAAAATGTCCTATCAAGTTCATGTTACAACATATATTATTCTTATTAACAAATATTTCTTTTGTATTTGTTTTGCAATAAATTTTAATTTTATTTCATCTCGCATGTGGCCGAAACCACACAGGGAATATGTGCTAAACGTTTTATTGTTTATGTTTCCCCATCTACTTAAATAAATTTTGACAAATTGTATGTAAAATATTTAGTTGAATCCATTTTCGTGAATAATAACACATTTTGTATATAGTTAACCTGGTCAAGCTTTTAGATTAATTGTAAAATGCATCATGTTAACCTCTATCTTTGGTTTCTTACTGTAAATTGACATTTTATCAAAATATATTTCATTATTTCACTTATTGATTTTAAATATTTCAACTACTTCTATTCTATATTCTATAGCTACAAAAATGTACAGGAAGTTCTACATCGTTTTTTATATTTGATCTGTTACCATCTTTAAGGAACCATTATTTCCTTTTCCTCTCTTCTTATAAGTTGTCACGCTGATTGACATTTATATAAAATCCACACGTAAATCCTTGCAGTTGATTGAAATTTTGGTTTTCATGGTTCCATAGTTCTATATTTCTGCGTTCATTTAAGATCGTTTATGTTATCGTTTTTATTAATTTACATACCTAACTTCTGAATATGCTGAACCTCTAACCGAAAATAGAGAATCTTTAGCATGTATTTGATGTTACTTATATGTGATCTACTTGAAAGAAAGAACAGAAAGGGTAACGTGTAGCGGAGTCGGATGAACGAATGCTAATAAATATTTCGATGGACCATTCCCTATTGATCAGACTGGGGGAGTGTCGGGGTTGAGTGATTGATTTTGATCCACTATTAATTCACCTATCTAACCTGGCTTATTCTCTTTCCTATTTACCAGGAAACCACGTGGGTGATCTTCAGGTAGCTTTTTGTCAGGGATGACGTTACCTTTGCCGATCGGAAATGTGTCCCTTTGCACGGGTCTTGATCCACACTTCTTCCTAATTTCACGCTGGGAACGGAGCTTTCCTTTTTTCAGTGGAGATCCGACAGTCAACCAGTAAAATGTGACTTTACTCTCACGATAAGAAAATCAAACACAGGAGATAGGAATAAAAAACAAATTATGTAGATTATAAAATATTGCGTTTGTTTTAGTTTTGTGGTATTGTCCCCGGCGAGGACCAGATTTTAATAACTGATAATACGCTTCACTTGTCGTGTATTGTTATAGATTCTTTTCTCTGAAAATCGATTATGAATCTTGATCTGATGGTGTCAGCGCTTTCTGTTCCTGGATAGACAAACTAAATGTTTGCTTAAAATTATTCCTTTTCATACTGTGGATGTGGATATAAATTTCAAATATATGGAATATAGTGACTGAAGATCTAATTATTTATATTTTTTTATTCAAGTTTACTAGTCAAAGGCAATAGACAACATCACGGGAATAAAGGGAACATACATTTTCCACAGACTAATGGCATCTTGAAAGTTTTACTCTCACCCGGTCGTCAAATAATTTTTATGACGGCCTAGAACTCATCTTTTGCTGTTTTCCCTGAATATCCTAGAGAAGCGGATTGCAAATCGCGAAGTTGTTGTATCAGCCATTTGTTTCTAGTTTCTGTTGTTATAAAGAGAATGTAGAAGAATCTGTCGACTTTTAATTTTGGTTTCGCTTGGTTGTTTACTTATTTTCTATTTGTGTCATGTATTAGTTCACCATTTGGCTTTAATTGTAAATGACTGATCTCATTCATCACGGACCAGCGACAGTTACCTTGGTTACTATCGGAAGATTACATCACAGGGGATGTAACGCCAGGCGGGTAAATGTAATAATCATTCTATTCACCTGCTGATATCTTTAATCTGAATCGTCTGTTATTACTAGTTATATGCTCCACGTGTTGCATCAAGAAAGTTATTTCATTCGAGCATCACGTCTCCCCGTTAACCGAAATCTCTATTATGTATCGAATCATTTTTGTTGCTGCTTGAAAACTGACAAACAAAGCTAACAAATGGTTATTTACAATAAAAAACAAAAATCATTTGGTGTTTTATTGTCGTTTCAGAAAAAGTAAAGATTAGAACTGGAGAATAATTCGGATACGACCATGGATTGGAATTAGGACTCGAAATTTCGAAATAGTTTCCAAAGATCACCCTCTGTACTGTAGATGTTCCTCTATAAGTGTGTAAGTGTTTTTCAACCTTACGATAGAATTTGACCTTCGAACTTGACTTGAGCTGAAGGTTCTTGCGTTAATTTCTTCTGTGTGTATGATGGTTTGCCTATAGAATAAACCCTTTTAGTTCCACTATTTGCCTCCAGTCGTTCATAAAGCAAGTAATAAAGAAACGAAAGTCAATGGAAAAGAATATCTGACTACTAAATCAGTTTCATCATCGCAGTAAAAATATCACATGCCCTTTTTATTTATAAAATTTGAATTATTCTTTAAAATATTTATGCGGTTAAGCTATTGTCATGTAAAATTCGTACATCACAACTAGATTTCACAGAAGATTCTATTCGTTTTACTAAATGAAACTGCATGTTTTATCCGCAGACTGTTTTTCTAAAGTTTACTCTGCTAAACTAAATAATATAGAGGTTTTAACTAGAAAATGGGGCGTATCTTTTTTGTATTACAAGTCATTTTCCTAACAAAATTAAGTTTAGCACTGTTTCCTAGAATTAAAATTGGCGTAATTTCATTGGAAATATCTTGTACTGGAAATAGTAAGGAACTATAAGTTTATGTTTTGAACGTTATTGATATATTCCTCTACCTGTTCAATCAAATTTTGATTTCTTTATCGGCTACATTCTTCTTGCTTACTATTCTACATTTTACGAATTTCGGTTTGATACCAGGCGATTTGGGTGAATGGTTTTCCATGGTTGGGTAATTTTGTTTTAATAAATACAGAAGTCCAAGGTGGCTTTTTCTTCAGTACCATGGATTCAAGATATAATCGCTGAAGAACAGGAAGAGTTTACAGCCACATCAGGCAAGGACATGCATATCAAACTATGTCATTGCGTAATACAACATGGGCAGCGATTTTATGTCTACCTTCATGGAGAGGCAGCCAAGCATCAAAACCGACTTTGGAAATCATCAGGACTCCAGCGAACTCTCCTTGTGCCGTCCGACTTCCGATTCGGCGAATGATCCAGTAGTGGTAGAGTTATATCAGCGGATGTAGCACTAGAGAAGCTACATAATCCAAATATCCACGGCCTATTTCATGACCTGGATCAAACTTTGCCATCGGAAAACAACTTGCAAACCAAATCTGACAGTCAAAGCGGAAAAAGAAAAGGACCTGCGAAGCCTCTGATTTTATATCTACGGAACCAACATTTCTGGGAACGAAATAATCGCACGTTATTGTCTGGTGTATGAATGAACCTTGAAAATCACCTGATAGACTGCCAACCATTATACGGATCATGGACATTCAAATCGCCATCTATGCACTCGATGATTTAATGATATTTCTGGGCATCAAAAGAAGACTTTTGCTAGTTGATAACAGATACGGCACATTACATGGTGGCTACTGGAAATGTTCTTAAATAATCGTACCCGCGCCCATTTCATATTAATTAAAGAACAAGAGTCGACAGATTAGTGTCCAGGCGATTAAGACGTCACCAAAACCTGTCGTTTCAAGATCGGGAAATCGGCCCAACGCTGTCTCTTAATATGTAAATCACTCACCGGATGTTTAGAAAATCATGGATATCTCTTAAAGTGATATATCTTCATAGTAAAGACAAAGAACATGTTTAATAGCACAAACCTGTGATTATAGAACAGTGAATATCAGTTGAATAAATCCCTTAAACATTTGCTTCACATAAATTCATCAGCCGTGATAAACAACACGTGATTATCCACCTGGTGAAGGTCTGGAATCCGCTCCCATTGTATTTGTTACATCCGAAACAAAATACCTATCAGTAAGGGTTTGCTGTGTGAATCGTGCATTATTATTATTATTATCCTTTCTGGAAACGAGGGCACATGATAACTGGTCTTTAATTATCATTTCACTGAATCATATTATGAAACAATTAAATCTTTCCCTGCTGGTATCATGACGTAAACACTAAATTATTGATGGGAGGAATCGTTTGTAGATACGATGAAAGGTTAGAGAGATCGATACTGACAGGGAGTCTGCAGGGACCTCCACTTTACTTGTCCGTACGCATCTGTTATTCCGCAAACGTGGATCAGCTCGGCAAACGACAAACACCTGGAATAATTTCCATAATAGATAAGTTCTTGTCCGCTTTGTATTGCATCAATTACGTGAGATGTTAATTTTACGTCTGCCTCTCAACTGTAGATCCGTAGTTGTTTAGGCTCAGGTAATTAGACTCACTGTCAATGGTCGACGTCGATGAGGGGTCTATATGACAAAGGTCAGGTAAAACATCCCATCCTTTATTGACCGGTCCCCAAAAGGTCGGCCTTCCAAATATACACCACGGAGAATGGGACCGCATGGAAGTGGAAAGCAATGGTGGTTTGGCTTAGTCTGGGTTTGGTTCTCAGAGAAGCAAGGCCTTCATGCAGGTGTCCTAACGTGGGCGGTGAACCATCCTTACGCTGAACATCAAGGGATCCGCTATTACTGATAAATCAGCGACATTTTCCACTGAAGCTCTTCCTACTCGTTGGTAAAGTTCATGTGAACTTTGCTGACCAAAGTGACATTCCTACACAAAAATCAATATTCAACAATCTCATGTAAATAATATACACTATTGGTTCATATAAGTGGTTCTAACATTTAAATAAAAAATACGGAAATATTGTAAATACCAAAACATTCAGTCTTCATAATGGAAAACGATAAACTGTTTTCACATAAACGCATCTATCTTCTAGATGCAAAACAAAAGATTTCTCACTGTTATGGTCAAATTCCATTCCTACTCGTGATCAGCGATACTTTACATCAATCCGATAATAATAATAATAATAATAAATAATAATAATAAATAATAATAATAATAATAATAATAATAATAATAATAATAATAATAATAGCTGTTTTTTTTTGTGTGCTGTCAAATGGTTAAAATTCCCCTCCTTTGCTGTTTTTTTACGTCAAACTTAAATGGAGGCGTCAGTCGACGGGTCTGACCCGTTCGTCCTCCGGGGCCGAGCTGAGGCTGCGTCTGGCTTTCACGTTGGAAAGTCTCCGGTTCCGCTCTTACTCACAGGTGGAGTAGAGGAAGTGGATTCCTGCTCGTTCACCTTATTTTGAGGGCCGTGTTATTGGCTCTCATGTGACCCAACGTTGATCGGCTCCTAAGATGGAAAAATGTTTGTTCAATAGGAGGAGGGAGCAGCAGAAGTCGGCTGATGGGGCGAGGCTCCACCATTTGTGAAACTGTGTGTCGCCGTATTGGTAGACAGTACAGGGTTAGGGACCCGCAGGGGTCGGCAACAACAACTCAATCTACTTACTCTCTTTCCAACAGAGTACCCATTCTGTGAGACATTTGGCAGTGTAAGTGTTAATGGACTAAAACGGAATTATATTTTATATTCTCCCCGGATACTAAGAGCTAATTGTTTTTTATTGATGCACCAGACGTCAATATCCGTCAGGTCGCCATCCTTCGTTCAGTGAGGCTCCAACGCCATCAAGGTAAGCACGTGACCGCCGTCGGTCCTCGTGGGCCCCGAGAAAGTTCCCTCTATCTTGGTGGTGTAAGGGTCAACGAACATCAGGCAGGGCGTGGTCGAACTAATTCTTCAAACTTACTCTGGTTATATCCCTGTTGACGTCTTTTCGGCTGTTTTAGGACAAAAACCAGCTGCGGTAATAACGAGTGAACTCCGACTCGGACGAACTCTTCAGCTGAGATCGATTCCGTCAAACGTTTTCATATCGAATATTCAGTATTGATTTATTTAACCTTGACTGTGAAATAATCGACATCAGATATTCAATATTTAATGTTCAATTTTCCTGTTAATTATCACAAATAATAATAATATTAATAATCGTAATAATAATAATTTAAACAAAACTAACGTAAATGATTCCGCTTCAAAGTCTGAGATTCTATTGAACAATTTAAATAAAACCTGTATAATCATAGTTATCTCCCTTTACAAGGATATTTTAACTTTATCTCACAAAACGCAGGAGGCGAATTTAACTTCTAAGCGGCCTTCGTGAGACGAATTTAATTGCATTTCCCCTTCTATTAAATATCGAGTTTACCTGACAGGTGACCGTAGTCACGCACCTCTTACTGCTCTATTTTCAATGCGCTCCTACCTGCTTGTTTCCCCTGTGGCACCTGGCAGCGAGGGTCAGTCAAGATGTGGCCCGGCCCCGTTGTTAACGACTGGAGGGGCCTCCTGCCCCCCAGCCCGTGCGGAGCTGGCAGCCTGACGGGCTAATGGACGTTTGTACCGGCCCAGCCCGGTCTCGCCAGGTGGTCGGCCTGAGTTAGAGAGAACTGAGAGACCTCCCGGGGGTGGGCGGAGGTTTTACAGCGGTCAGTTTGAGAAGAGATTCCTGTAAATAGTCGATGAACCCCGAGGCCATTTTGTGGCTCCCCTTCCCCTGTGGAGCCCCTATACAGCCGCTCCTTCGTGTTATAAAATTTAAAGAAAGTAGAATTTAGTTCATAACTCGGCCACTGCGAGTAAAGGAAGGAAAAGATGGTTGGGGTGAGAGGAGAAAACCGACCAAAGAATTAACAGACTTCCTGGAACAGAAATAAGATGGAACAGTAAACAGAATCCAGGTTTGGATAGGAATTTTACCTCGTTTATCGTCAGCGGCTTCTACACCGAGAGGATAAACCGGAGATCTGTAGATCTTTCAGAGAGCAGAAAAGCAAAGAACATCGACTAAACCAGATGGAAAGAAACGAATTGATTAAGCCGAACACTACGATCGGCGATTAAAAGGATGGATTCTGTAGAGCGGAGATTTATAAACCAACAACAGTATTTTCATTTTATAAAGTCAGGCGCTTTCTAAGACAAACTGGGTGCCCGACCCAATGTCTCTGATGATAATTATGTCCCTCGACAGAGCTACAAGCCGTCCTTAGAAATAGTTATCTGGTATCAAAGCAGAGTTTCATTCAGATTAACTGTCTCTTCTATGGTTGATTCAGGGCATCCCTTAATAATTAACAGCGTGAAAAGGCTCATTTTAATATTCAGTCGATTGATTTAAATATTTGTAAATGGAAATTCGATCTAAAATGTTTTATTTTCGTTTCAGTCCTTTTGTGGAAATGATAGAAAGCAAACGCATCTTCCCTTGATCAGATTTAATGCAAAGAGAAGATGAGTATTTTGAGTAAGTTATATTTGTCCCTATCCGTGTGTGTCCTCCTCAAGGATGGATTAACCGAGATAAATGCAGAGATTTGTTTTCCGAATGAAGCAGACGAAAATCATGTTACTTTATTTTTAAACAGTTTTTAAAATATGGTCTAAATTAGTAAAATATCGACATCTATGTATAAACTGGAAACTTGGTTATAATGGTGTTAAGTCTCAGGCTACTTTCACTTTAGATGTTATCAAATAAGGTTAATGTATTTTATTCAGGGGAATCAAAGGTACGGTATTTACAATGATCTCTTTAGGCAAATTTTACGTGTATATGGATCAGTTATATAATAACAGGATATGATGAAGTGAAAGGGAATGGATTATTCATTCAAGAGTAATTCAATTTCTGTCGGATATATAAATTACAGTCGTTACATTTGCTAATTATTAGGTATTTAAATTCCGATTTCAGCTAAAGTAAATTAGCCCATCAAAAGGATTTCACTATTGCACATTAATTTACTTGTGCCTCAAATTTAAATCTGTTGTAAACTTCAATCGTGAGACCTTTGGTATCTTTGATGGAGCTGGTGTGCAACAGAAAGATCCTCGGCTTCAGTTAGACACGATTGATGAGTCTGCATTCAAAATCCAAAAAGGAAAAGGAAAAATGCGACACTTCATTTTCCGGAAAAAAGGAATTTTGTCCAACAGTGAGAGAAAACTAGAACAAAATTGTTGCCTGATGGATCGTTTGCTACAGAGAGTCCTCTTTGTTAATTATCTGCACCTCCAGCTTACTGCGGAGTATGGCCAGACAGTGACACCAGAGTGTGGACAGAGGATGTTTTCCTTCTGGCTCTTCAACCAGCTCACCTGTATTATGCCTGCCTGGACTCTGTACCTGTAGTTCCGTCCTCACAACGACGTCAGGCGGTGGTTTAACGATTACCACAACAGGTCAGTTCACCTATAATTTTGAACGTTCGTGCACCAGTTCACTGGATACGAGAAGATTACTTGTTAGTTTACTCTAAATTCTTATCCAACTTCTATAACCATCTTGTACTGGTATCAACCAGCTCAGGCTCTGACCTCACCTGACCTGAATATATCACATGTGCCAAAGGTGTGAATTCTGATCTCTTTCTTTTTTGTGGATGTTATTTTCTCTGTCAGAGTTTCCCAGTCAGTATCTTTATTTATACTGATCTTGTTTATTAGTTATAATTTACCTATAACAGCAGCAGTGTTCTGATTGTCTGCGGTCACACAAAGTACCACGAAAACTGTACCTCAAGTTTAGTCCAAGTTTGTGTTGAAAGTGAAGTTGTCGTCAAGAACCCGCCTGCCCCTTTCAATAACAGGATGACCACCTTTAAATTCAGAAAGAAAGGATTCATTAGCCCCCTTTGTTTGAGGTGAGGCAGAAAACAAGGCATCCATGAAAGATACGTGAGCAGTTTGGTGGTAAAGGGTAAGAAATATCCACCTGTCCCTACACCCTGGACCCCACCCAGCCAGTCTGACTTTGATGTATTCTATTCTCAGGATCGACCGTAGTTATTTTATGCAGTACCTTCATTGTTGTTACCGAAGTTGTATATTTAGTTTTGATAAAGGAAATTTTCTGGAATAAATTTAGATCCGAATTGGTAAACAGACCATCCTCTTCATCAAAAAATTAAAATAATTTCACAAAATATTTTTAACTTAACTTTGATTATTTCAAACATTTTCTGAATCCTGAAGATAATCTAAAGCAGAATCTCTTTATATCACAAACTGATATTTTCACCTTTAATTGACCCTTACGTAGAGTTTACTTTAAATAACATGGGTCACTGATCAGAATTCCTGTTATCTTTTTTCAGAAATATAAACTCTGCCAGCAACATAAAAGAGGAGAACATTTACTCAGGTATTTAAATTAAAATTAAATTATTATAAATTGAGTTCACTGTAACTCTTAGCTTTTAGCGAGAGACAGTGTTTTCAAATGTGCAACCGAATATTCTCAATTGCAAGACTTCAGTAAACTGCTTTCTTTTTTCTGCATACAACCTAGATAAATGATTTATATCAATGATTTATTGTCTATCATTTCTAGCTGTTTTATGTTAACCTCGATAGGAATGAATAGAGTTATCACGTTGTTTGACAAGGAAACATACCCAATTATCTCTCTACCTTTCCTGCCCCAAAACTGTTAAAGAATGGCATTTAGGCAAACGAAGGTATGGTAATTAAGAGTATAAATGAGTAATGTATACAGTGTCTTTCCATTAGGATATTTTAATGTTATCTTTGTTTTATTGTCTACAGCAAGTTGTATTATTCATGTATAATGACTACTTTTGTTGTGCATATTTTGTATTATAATATTTTCTTTCATAATTGAGTATGAGTTTTCTCAAATCAAAAAAAACATATTTGCACTTCAAAGCAACGTTTACTTACTTCAACTCTTCTGAGGTGGTTGTTGTGTTACTAAAGGCAATTAAATTATAATTTGTATGTTCATGGTCGTCTTATGTAGTAAAGCTTACAGAAGTGGTAACAGGAGAAGATGGCTGTTTTCTTCACCAGTTCTTTTGTTGTTTTTTCTTCTTCACCCAATACAATGAAGGTCAAATGTTGTGTTTACTCATGGAAGGTCAATACAGCTGCATGAAGGCAAATAAAAAGCTAATTATTGGATACAGTTCCAAGCACTTTTAGGATTATCAAATTAACGAGAGATTTCTCATTAAAATAATATTAAAACTTCTGACCAAACTGGCGCAGACTGATGGGTCTCTGGAAAACATCCATATTCTTGAAACACCTGAGCAATTCACTTATAATACATCACATAACCCCAACTTTGATGTGGTGTCCACATCAGGATTGGTACGCGGTAGATTAGCTTATGTACAGTCACCATACAAAATATCATAGAGAAAGCATCAAATTGTTGTTTTGAATAATTAAAATTCTCGGTTGTGGAGCACCAGGGCTTTCTGTGTCCGCGACCTGTCTTCATCAAACAGGTGGCAGAGATGGGATAATGTAGGTAAACATCTGTCAGGCAGTAAGGAAATTTTAGACAATTACAGTAGCCAGCTGATACTGGGAGAAACCTACCTATTCAAAATAAAAACACAGTTCATCAAGAGATTGGATTCTAATAATCGACATTGTGCTGCAGGGAATAATGGTAATTTAACCAAAAAATTGGACAGTTTATTTTCACTATATTTGGACATTTGATGCATTTTCTAATGACGGTCACGACCTTTAGGAGGCTGAAGAGCCAATTATTGATTGCGCTGTACTGTTTCTTACGATCCAAGAGCTGCATAAATCAGTCTTGTGACGGTGGCCTCCACTCTTCCGTCAGCGCTTAACGCAGTTACAGAAAGGTACTAGCTGCTGGTAATCATTATCCATGGAAGGGAGATTCCAGACAGTGAAATTTTCTTCTGTTTACTTACCGGGCAGCCGTTGGTAGATACCGAACGGTGATGGTGGAGTGGTTTTCCGGGACACGTGATGGAGGTTCCGTAGTTAGCACTTGACTGGCTCACCATGACCTCCGCCCAAGGGCAGACAAGCGTACCGAAGTAACTTGCTTGGTTACCGAGATCTTGTGCCACTGACGTAATATGATCTTTGACCTCGAAAGTCAGCGAAAAGTTTGACACAAAGAAGAAATGCACTT
Organism: Nautilus pompilius; assembly: GCA_018389105.1. NCBI lineage: Eukaryota > Metazoa > Mollusca > Cephalopoda > Nautilida > Nautilidae > Nautilus > Nautilus pompilius. The sequence goes on from JACATO010002258.1 coordinate 40,481, forward strand.
AATGGAAGATTTCTTTGTGCCACAAAGGCAAAGAGTTTTTAAGGACGTTGATCATCAAAGAGGATTACTCTTGAAAACAATGAAAACAGAAATCTACAGGCCTCTGAAGATTTTGGTTGACATTTCTCAGGTAATAAAATATACTAATAACTCGAGCGGACGTTTCTTTTGCAATCGTAGAGAAAAGGTAAAAGAACGAAGACAATAAAAGTTGCCAACCTTATTTTGATTGATTAGTGCCGGTGAATATCAGGATTTATTTTACATAAAAACAAATCTGATTCCGTTGACTGTAAACCATTATATTTTCAAATAAACTGTAGTTTGCTTCCTATAATTAACAAAAATCTGTAAATGGTTTTTAAATTGTTTATCACATATCAGTTAAACTAAATTACCTGTCATATCGTTCGCTTATGTTATACGTCTCAGCGATATTCGAGCTGATACCAGCCACCTGCACATTATTAACACTTAAATGTAGGTAATTTCAGCCACAGACTGACCGTTAGTTGTTCAGTCTCACTCCTCTATGGTAGAGCTTCTGTGTAGGGTTTACGCTACTGGATTACTAGAGAATCTACGTGTGGTTATTGTGTCTATTGGGGTGATTTTGTTGATGAATTCAAGTCGTTTATATTCACTGAATACTCGAATTTAAAATCTGAATCATTGCAATATAAGGAAGATTGAAAATGGAGGCCGTCCAAAGATTCCCCTGAACTTCTTTATCTGACAGAACAGAGACAATTTGAGGCATTCTACAATGCTCTATAAGTTAGCACAGAGGTCAATTCCTGCGTGAAATAAGAGATGGATATGGAATATATCAGAGAAATAAAATAAAAGAATGTTTTTTTCTGGATTTAACTGAACCGCATAAAATACAAATACGTTTAAAAGTAACCAGTGCATATTGTTTTCTTCTCTTCCGACGACCAGACGTTTATCCGAAAGATTTCTCCTACCTTTATTTGAGATAGCTGAAGTTGTTTTATACGTAAACTTGAAGGAAAAGTTATCAAAAGTAAGAACGATGATGGGGCGGAATATGATAGAAATGTAAACTAAACATTATCAGATCATGTGAGAATAAACCTGTTATTTTTGTGACAGTAAACAAAAACATTTTTGAAATTACAAGGAAAGAAATCAAAAGTTGATTTAAAAGGTAGAGGGATATTTCACCAACGTTCAATACATAATAAACCATAATGTATTAATACTTCCAATAAAAGATCTTTCCACTGAAAATACATCAATGTTAATTGTAGGAAACAAAGCAAACTGTTTATGTTTGGAAAATGTCGCCTGATATCGAAACAGATGCGACTTATTTTCTAATTAAAACCTCTATATTACTTAATCTAGAAGAGTAAACTTATAAAAACAGTCTTTGGATAAACATTCAGGTGCATTTTGTAATACAAAAATAATCTCCTAAGACATCTAGTTGAGATGCACGGCTTTTATATGATAATATCTTAGCCATATAAATATATTTCTTAAATAATTATAATTTAATTAATGTAAAAACGACGTGATATTTATACCATGATAGAACTGATTTAGTATTCAGATACTCTGGTTTTCTTTGACTTCTTTTCTTTATTACTTGCTTCATGAACGACAGGAGACAACAGAGGGACTAAGAGGGTTTATTCTATAAGCAAAAGATCATACACAGAAGTAATTAACACAAGAAGCTTCAGCTCAAATTAAATTTGAAGGCTAAATTGTAGCCTGAAATTAAAAACCATCTTTTACACTTAAACAAGCACATCTACACTACAGTGGGTGATTATAACTGTTGTTCAACTTTCTGAGTCCTAATTCCAGTCCAGGGTCGTATCCGAATTCTTCTTCCCTTCCAATCTTTATTTCTTCTGAAACGACAAAAACACCAAATATTTTTATACAATGATCATTTTATTAATTTTTTTCAGTTTTCACACAGCGAAAAAAATGATTTTATACATAACAGAAATTTAAGTTCAATCAGGGATATAACCTTGGAATGAAATATTTTTTGCTACAATACTAAGACACGGGAAAGATCTATAAATACAAGAAGATCCAGATTAAAGATACCTGATGGAGAATCACGTGACCAGACTAATTTATCTTGTTTTAATATGATATACATGACGTCATATGTTTGTTTTTTACATTTACTGTCTGATGTGTGATCCCTTTCTTCAATGATGTTGCCTACAGCCTTTAACTCGTACAGCGTTAATAAACTAAATTATAACGTAGGTAATTAGGACCTCCGTCTTTATATTCCATGTATTTTAAATCTATATCTACATCCACATAACAAAAAGGGAGCAATTTTCAGCAGACGTTTACTTCCTCTCCAGGAACAGAAAGCCCTGACACAATCAGCTGAAGATTCATCATCGATTTGCAGAGACAAGAAGCTATAAAAATACACCATCGGTTCAGTGTATCATCAGTTATTAAAATCACGTCTTTTTCATATAAAATGTAACAAAACTAATGACTTTTGATAGTCTGCATAATTTGTTTTTAATTGGTTCCTCCAGTGTTGGATTTTCTTATCGTGACAGTAAAGTATTTTCACTAGTTGTCTATCGGGTCACCACTGAAACAGGAAAGACTCCTTCCCAAAGCGAAATTAGAAGCGAGTGTGGATCAAGATCCGTTCAAGGGGACCCATTTCAGATGGGCAGAAACAACGTTATCCAGGACTAAACGCGACCAAAAAATTCACTACATTTTCTAATGTGGAAGAAATCCGGAGTGCCAGAAGTAGCCCCTGTCGATCCCTGGTAAAGAGGAAAGAGAAGAAGCATGTCAGAGATGTGGACCAACAGGGAATCTAACTCGAGACCTCAACCACCAAACTCCACCAGTCTAACCACCAGGTGATCGACCATCCAAATATTTATTATTAGATGTTCATCCGCATCTGCTACACGTTACCCTTTCTGTTGCTTCATAAAATCAGATCAAATATATGTTAAAGATTCTCCATCTTATGTGAGAGGCTAACCGTATTCAGTAGTTATACAAGTAAATTAATAAAAACAATTACATTAACGATGGTAAACGAACACAGACAGGTAGATCAATGAAACCATCAAAACTAAAATATTTATCAACAGCGAGGATTTAAATGTGAATTTTGAATAATTGATAATCAGCGAGACAACGTAGAAGAGGAGGAGACGAAATAAAGGTTCACTTAAAGAAGGACATCGTCGATATCTTTAAGGGACAAATACAAACGATGGAGATCTGCGTGTAAATATTTCGTCGCTATTTGTATACAAAGGTTTGAAATATTTATCATCAATAAGTGAATAATGTAAGGAATTTTGATAATATATAATTTACAGTATAAAACAAGTGATATAGGTTAACACGGTGCATTTTATACCTAATGTAACATCATTGCAATGTCTATTAATGCTTCCTTTTCTCTAATGCAGCTTTTGTATGATTATTAAATATTTCATTTGCCAAAATCGGTTATTATTCATGTAAATGGATACAAGTAAATATTTTACATATAATTTTTCAAAATTTATATACGTTGATGGGGAAATATAAACAATAAAATATTAAACACTTACTCCCTGTGTAGTTTCGTCCACATGCGAGATGAAATAAAATTAAAATGTATTACAAAAAATACAAAAGAAATATTGTTAATAAAAATATATTTGTTGTAACAATATTCTATAATATGACATTTTAACAATTACATTGATGAAGACCGCGTTTACAAATTTTCAAAGTAAAGAAAAGGGAAGATGAAAACTGTTAAAGAGCCTAATGTTGATTTATCTCTATGTTGAATCAAAATGATAAATGCAATTAGAAAGATACCAAAACTCCCAAATTGTCAATACATTCTACAAAACGAATATTCCATTATTTAAATGAGACATTTATAAAACATTCTAAATTTGTAGGAACCATGAAGGCTGTAATTTAAGCATATGTCGGGAATATACAAATTATTTTGTGTTTAACTAATCTTCCTTTATAAATCCTTCACGTCTTTTAAATTAACGCAACAAAAATATCTTGCTGGATATTTTTTTAATGTAGCAAATCATCGCTAAATTCTTTACAAACAAACAGATATTTATGGACATTGAAATATATATATAATATTCATGAAAATAGCGATAATATTTTACAAAAAATAATTTTGTCTGAGAATAAGAAAAGAAAAACTTCATCGTAATGTTTTATAAGTTATAGGAAATTACATATCTGACGATCGACATAATATTATAAGAGTTAGGGAGGTTTATTAAGTAAACTTAAAATCTATTTTGTTGTGCAGTACAAGCAGATCCAGCATCGATTTCTGGTTCTATGTACAGAAAATAAATACTTATCCTTTCAATAATATGCAAACGATATTCGTTATTTATCTTCTGAAATAATTTAAATGTTCTAAATATGATAGAAAAATTACTATAAGTAATTAAATATGGATAAATGAACACTGAAACTTATATAATAAAGAATATTTAGAAGTTGCTTAGATTGAAATATTAAGTCATTTTGACAAAACTGTAGTTGAATATTTTATATAGAAGATAAAAAATATATTCAACATTTTCTATAGTCAAAGATATACAAATAAATATAAAAATAAAAACTGCCTAAAAAATCAACTATGTAAATTGTAATAATATCAAAATCTGACTATATATTTATTATTTTATTAGGAGAGGATTTTAAAGTTTAGCCTTTATTTCAAAATCTGTTATTCTCACTAAGGCAAGATTCAAAACAAACATTGATTTATTAACTAACTCCTTCAAACTGAATAACAAGCCTACCAAAAATATGATGTTTCTTTATAAAAATATTTGAAGAGAGTTAGAAGATGATAGATAATCTCCAGGAACTCTTAAACATGAACTGAAGTTAGTGACATATAAATCATGAAAAAATCCAAGGGGATAAATGCAGATTAGTTGTATAAAAACCATCTGTTAATACGAAAGGATAGAGAGAAGAAAGCCGATAAATGAGAAGTAAAGACTTACCCACTGTGTTTTTGGTTGAAATTGAGATGAAACAAAAACAAAGAGTGGTTATTAAAATAGCATTACATAAATATTGACTAATTTATCTGCGATTTTAAATGTTTGAAAGATATAATATTTTATCCAAGAGAAAAAAAACAAAAAAATCATCGTAATTTTCCTGATTTATGCGGACTTTATAGTAAATAATTATTTTTCTGGCAATGAGGAATCTATTGATACTGACTTTTACAAATAAAAGAATATGATTCTCTTTTAAAATGTTACCAAAGCTGACTTTTGTTTGAATCAAAAAAGATTTTCCGTGTAATTTTAATTAAGTATTATCAATACGAGAAGGCAAAATTCATCATATATGTGTTTCATCATCAAAATAAAAGGCTTATTTTATCATGCCCATCTAATTGTGAATTCAATAATGAACTACTAAGATGATCGATACATTAACAACAATAAAGATATTTTCTGAAATTAGAATATTCATATATATAAAAGAAAACAAACGTTTTAATATTAAAAGAGGAAGTGAAGATGTTATGTCCTCCAATTAATATCATTTATTTATTTTATGCCTTCTGCTGTAAAATTTCCGATTAACAATTCTGCCATAAACTTATGTAAGAATCTTACAATTTCATTTTCAAATTAGGAACATTATGTAAATAAATTATTAGTTACAGTTAGCAGAATATAAATCAAAGTTAATGGCACCTAGAGTTGATCCACCTCTCTATTCCTCCCTTATTTGAAGTTAACCAGGGAAGGATACTATTACCAAGCAATTATGAAATTTACATTCATAAATTGACCAAGTGTATTTTAAATGTCGGGATATTGGGCTCTGATAACTGATATGCAGCAGGTAAAGCAATATAGTATACGCATTTCAAATATTATTTTTCCCGTTATTGACTTCTTTGAATTTAGCACAAATTAAATTATACTGCTGCTTAATATTTCAAAAGAACTGTGGTTATTAGATTTTGTAGAAATATTTTTTATTTCAATTAATAAATGTTTAATGCAGAAATGTTTTCTACATTTCAAGTAATTTTTTTAATTTTTGTCCAAAGATGTGATTTCTACATTTCATTCAAATTCACAATCCATTTAACCCATTTTTTCCTTAAAAAACAAACATAAAGAACAGACACACATGTGAGATTAAATTCTAAACATAAAAAGTACCAGTGTCGATGCACCGAAAGAGTGTGATTTATCTCAGATTTCCCCTACTGATAGTATAAAGTATAGGATCAATATATTTACGTAATTTATTGACTTATCACTTTAAAAATGCAATCGGGATAATGAATTTTCGTGCTAAATTTGACTAATTAGATGTGCTGTTAATTTTAAAAAAAATTGTTTTGGGACTTTCTTAGAAGAAGATACTGAATATGAATTCATTATTTTTCCCCAGCTGTGATATCAGGTCATCTGATATCATTAAGCTAAGATAGAATCACCGATAATATACGCTATTCCTATTAAAAGTGAGACGTACTCAATGATAGATTTCTGAATATTTGCAGGATCGCTTTTTTCATGTTTCATAATTTTATTTGGTTCATAGTTATTACATTTTATTAAAGAAGGAACTAAGAATTATAGGGATGACTCTTCCTGAATACCTTCCAAGCTGCCAAATCGGAAACTTTTATTTATTGTATATATTTAAAGACTATTGTGTATTAATATGAATCTTCAATAATTTTCCAACATTTGCTTTTTCCTTTACTGACACAAGGCTCGGTTATTTTGTGTTTTTCCTTTGTCATTTTTATACTTCTCAGTTGGAGAAATAGTTCCTTTACAATAAATTTATTTTCTATGCAAGTATCTGTATATTTTCCAAGACCTTCTACGTAAGCGTCGCAGAATCATCAGAGTTTCTTTATATTTGATAAAGGTATATTTATTTAATATATACTAATTCAAATGCATCATTAAAGATCTCTTCTGATGTATTCCAATTATATGTCTGTTTCTACAGTAAATGCAAACAAAGAAATCCATAAACTATAAACATTTACTGGTTTTCAAATGTTCCAGATGTGAATTGAAAGTGAAATTATTGTTAGTATTAACGTGAAATATCAATAGTAGGAAAATAGTTTGAAATGAATTATTCTTTCGGTATTATATATAATTAATATGGAATTTTATGCTAGAAAATTAACAAATATATTAAACTTTTGTCTAGCTTCAAGAGGTCAGTGTGACAAAGATTCATTTTGCTATCCATCCTTAACGTAGTCTTAATGATATTTTCTGGAAGAAAATATGTTGTTCTTTATTATTTGAGTTGCAGAAACTTCCTCAATTTGTGTTTAAACCAAATCATACTTTTAAAATTAATTTTGTTTATATAATTATTGAAAATTAAATGCTTTTATTTTCACATCTGAACACTATTGTTGTACGCAATATATTGCGCATTTCTTACCAATTATGAAACAATTTTCATAAAGATAATAACATAAATAATATTTATCTCCCATAGACAAAATTACGATACAAGTCATTGAACAAAAAACATATTCCAATATTATTGTAGGAAGTGAAAAATATATATGTCTTCTAGTTTGCATCCTAATTTAAGAGAATGCTCCCAGACTTAAAGAAAGCGATCACCTATTATTTCATGACAGATATGTAGGTTATTTTTAATTGAATCATTGAGAAAACCCAAGCGTAAAATTTTTCAAAGTACAGATAAAGGAAGATAAAAACTGTTAATGAAGCTTAAAGATAATCAATCTCTGTACAAAATCATAATTATAAGTACTTTTAGAAAAAAACCCATAATCCACATAGAGTGAATGTGTTTTCATAAATTGACATAACATTATTAAAATAGAAAGTTTAAAACATATCAAATTTTGAGGAAACGGTGTCTGTAAATTACGCGTATATAGAATATGAAAAGTTTTCTTTGATTAATAAATCTTTTATTAAAATCATTGGATTCTGAAGTAACCTCAAGTGAAAATATATTGTTGTATATTTTTTCGGAGAAAATTAAATTATGTAGCAGCAAAATATATATTCAAAGAAAGGTGTGCATAATAATTCACATAAATTAATTTCGTGACCAAGAATAATAGAAGCAGATTCCACATCAGCGAATTAAAAAAAAAAATTAAAAGGTTAATTAGGTAGCTGCTGATGGTCTCAGTGTAAACAACGTTAGAGAGGTTTATTAAACGAATTTAAATCTTTTTGGTTGTGAATACAAGCAAATAAATTATTTATTCCAGGTTCTCTAAAGAGATAATATACACTTCGTATTCAATAATATGAAAACAATATTTATTCTTTATCTTCGGAAATAATTTAAATGTTTCGAAAATGAAAGATAAATTATTAAAAATAATTATATATGGAATAATGAACACAAAAATTGATAAAATAAAGAATATTTAGAAGTTGATTGCATTGAAATGTTAAGTCCTTTTGAAAAAAATTGTGGATGAATATTTTAGATATAAAATAAACTATATATTCCAAATTTTTGGATTGGAGAGACAAGGTGTGTAAAATAAATATAAAGATAAATCTGCCTTATACAACTCAGCTTATGTGCATTGTAATATATGAATTTTGAGTCTATATTTAATATTTTACTAAGAGATGATTTTAAAGGATTCCCTTTATTTCAAAGTTTGTTATTTGGACTAAAGCAAGTTTCAAAACAATCATTTATTTATTTATTAACTCTACTGAGCTGAATAACAAACCTTTAAAAAATATGCTGTTTCTTTATAAAAATAATGAAAATTAGCATGAAGATGATAATTAATCATAAATACCATTCTGTTAAAATACTGAATATTGTAACATATAATTCATATGAAAATCTAAGGAGATAACTGCATATTAGTTTCATAAAATCATCTGTAATACTAATGGAAAGAAGAAGAAACCCACAATGAAAGAAATAAAGACTCACCCACTGTGTTGTTCGTTAAATTGTGAGATGAAAAAAAAACCAAGAATGATTATTTGAAAAATACATAAAATAAATA
>JACATO010002259.1:0-18220 GCA_018389105.1 Nautilus pompilius
CCTTTAACATCCATCCATCCCTCCCTTTTTATTACCTACCTGGGTGAGTCAGCTCATGATCTTTTTCACTGACCAAAAATTTTTGTAGCAGCGATAATTTGACATTATCTGCAGTCTCGGTATAATTTTCTTTTCAGGAGGAAATCTTGACAATCTCCTTCCATACAAGCCAACATCAATAAACTAACAAATGACATTGGTAACGTTTGCTGTATCAAACTCAACCTCCTTTTATAATCATTTTGTTCAGAAACCTTTGAGTTCACTGCATGAAATATCAGGTGTTTATTAACAGATATCATCTGGAAACGTGGCAATGTGCCAGATTGCACAAGCAGAAAACTAGCCCGAGATGGAATTCAGTTTTCATTTCCTTTCATTGAGTGGAAACTCGATATTTCAATGCAGTGCTTTTTCTAAAGATTAAAAAACATCTTGTGTACTTCCTGAAACTAGGGTACATGTAATTAATATATACTAGACAACCCGTGAACCCGTTGGGTTCCCATTGTGACAACGGTTGATGAAAAAAGACAACACACAATTTTAATATTATCGAGTGATCAAACTTTAATTTTATGAAAAGTTGAGCATTTACATCAGGGTCATTGTTTAATGAGGCACCGTTTAAACACAACATTCTTGGCAACCACAAAATTAAAACACACTGTATTGCTAGTAATAATTACAAAGGTCTTAATAAACTTGTTGCTGCACACTCAACTATAACCTCCAGGCACCTCACGCTGTGGTCCAAATAACTGCTAACCCCGTTCTACGTCACTGCTCTCGACCAATTAGGATCGGCCTTTCCTCGTTCTACGTCACTGCTCTTGACCAATTAGGATCGGCCTTTCATCGTTCTACGTCACTGCTCTTGACCAATTAGGATTGGCCTTTCATCGTTCTACGTCACTGCTCTTGACCAATTAGGATCAGTCTTTCCTTGTTCTACATCACTGCCCTCGACCAATTAGGATCAGTCTTTCCTCATTCTCAATAAATGGGAACAAACAGCCGCTAAATTCAAACACATGGTTCGCTAGTAATAATTACAAAAGTCTTAAATAATTTCATTATTCGTCGCCTGATTTAAACGAAACTCGCTACTGACACACCGCAGTCGGATGGCGAGTAAGGTGACCATAAAGTTATAGTGCTTTCTTTGCACCATTTAGACGGAGTCTCAGGAACATACCTACATACATACATACAAGATGAGAGTTTTAGTAATATATAGATAAAAATTGAAGGGTTTAGACCAAAATTTGATTGATCAATTTTGAGTAAAATATTTTGTAGAACATTTTACTGAAAATGAATGGTTTCATTACTGTTGTTTCTAAATAAGAAGGAAAAACAACAACTCATCATATCAAGTTATCAAAAATCTAAATTAATTAAATTTTTGATTTACATTTTCTGCAATACTATTTTGTCAAGAAGCAGTTTCTTTCTCTTTTCCTCTTCCCCCGTAAGGTTTGTGAGCAGATGGCAAACTAGTGAATAATATTATTTCTTAATGGCAAATGTTTGTGGTAATTAACCATATGCATTATCCACCTCATCTTGTTAAGAGGTCCAGCCCAATACAGCCAGTGTGAAAAATAAAGACTCCTGCCCTGTGATGTGGTAGCTAAACTAGTATTAACAAGTGAAATGGGACATTTGCTTTATCTACTGCAAGGCAAAAATTTCTCCAAACCACATAAACTTTAAAAAAAAGTGTGGCAATAGAAACTGTTATATTTACTTTTCAATAAAATTTATCTGGTGAAAAGAAACAGCTGGAAAAGGCAATTGAAGAGCTTAAGGTACTTTTTGTTTGTTTTGGTCTCCAGGTTTATTTCTTGTGCTTTTTATCGACTTTTTTGGGTAGTTTTGTTTGGCTATTTGTTCGGGTATCATCTGCTTTGTATACATTAGTGGAGAGATCTAAACTTGTAGTTACCGGGTGCTCATGTGCTTTGATTTATACAAATTGAGATAAATAGATTGGAGGTTGGATTAAAAACCTGAATAGTGTCTCCCCACTCAAAGACAACCCTCTACATTGCAATCCAAAGCTCTTTACCTGGGGAAGTTTTGTAATGAGCTCCTTACTAGAAAAATGTCACAAGACCTCAGTAAAATTACCAGACATACACTGGTGGGCATACTTTATGGACAGAGGTGTCTTCATTGTGGCAACAATTGAAATTTTAAAATTTCTGATGAGGATTGTATAATGATAAATAATTTTTCTGACAGTTTGTGTAACATTATGTGCTGAATAAGAGATGTTATTGGTTAGGCATTAGTAGCACTAGTATCTATTTAGTAGTCTCCACCTGAACAAATACCGGAAGCGGAACAGTATAAATATTTGTAAAAAAAACAGACTAGCTGAGGTTTTGTTTAAAGAGAGTTTAAAAGCTTCCTGCTCTGCTGACTTAAAATAATCATTTTCCTTTTATCACTGAAAATCTCCTGCAGATAAGGAATTCATTTCAGATTGTGTTTCTAGTGATAAAATTCAGTTACTTGCCATATTAGTTTTAGCAGCTGCCATAAATGTATGTATTTAGAGACAAAATGTACATATTTTGAGTGTGTATTTGACATCTAGATGGCAAGCAATGTAGTTAGTAACTTTCTTCCATTCTACATAACTCCTGTTTGTAAAGTAAAAGTATGTTGAGGTTGTGGAAAGTTAGAATTACGGCTTTGCAGAGTATGAGTTTTGTTCTCGAACAAACCTGCCAATGTTATTTATGCTGTTAGGATTGTGTCAGGCCTCCTCAGAAGCTATGCTGATGTCCGTTTCTGTATTGCAGGTTCCACCAACAAACTTCAAAGCACATTGAATGAATTTCAGAGCAAGTTAGCAGAGATGGAAGACTTACAGGTCGAGGTTTGTTTACCGTTGTGATTTATTTTAGTTTCTTCATAGAAAGGGTATCTGGTCCTGATTGACACATTGCTGCTCTGAGGGCCAATAAGAAACAACCTGCTTCTTAATCTCAAACTTGTCTGTTAGATTTCACAAATGTGAACAAATTTAACTGGGCAGACTCAACTGTTTTGGATAAACTTGTTCTAGATTTTCTTATCTTTTCTTTACAGTACAGAATATAGTCCTATACTTCAAATGTAAACAGGGTCTTCCTATACTTGCAGAACCGACTCTGTGGTATCTTTGATTGTAGGTTGGAGCAGAATGTTGTTGTTTCAACAGAACTCTATTACTTCTCTTTTTTTTCTGAAAATTTTTTTCTCTTACCTAAAGATAAGTATAGTTTCATGAGTTTTCACCTTGTCATTTTTCAGCTTGAGCTCAAGCAAGAGACACTGATCAGTAAGGCAAAATACTTGCAGAAAACTGAATCCAAGCTGCTGCTAGATCTGGGCAAGTTAGAACAGGAAGCCAAAGTGAGTCTCACCTATACCCAAAGTTCCTCTTTTGGTTTGCTGCCTCCATGTGGTAGCTTTTAGATTTTACCTGAATTTCTTTAGCTCTATTGATGCTTCTCAATATAAGACCCTTCGCTATATGTCATACCCTCTTCTAAAAAGAAATTTAAAAAAAAGTAAATTTTCTAATGAGTAGTGAAAGGAAAATCGTAGGGGACAGGAAACTGAATTCTGAGAAATTAATAGACTTTTACTTACTCCAGAACTAAAATATTTCTTGTTAATAACTATCTATATCAGGTTTAATCTCAGTAAATTTAAACTGTTGCTTAAATAATTGTCAAGTGCTTCCAGAGGACGATTAAAAAAATGAAGAATTGGATAAATGGTTTCTCTTTGAAGCTTCCATTATACAGTTGTTGAGGACAAGTATGGGCAGTATTCATTCAGAAATGTGTTTCACTTTTAAGTTGTGGATGAACCAACCTAACATTTTTCCAGGCTGGATTATTCATGATTTAATATTTAAAATCTGCATCTGTCATATTCTGTTTATTTGTGTGTTAAGGATGGAGCACAAAAACGATCCATGTCTTGTCTTTCCATTTATTATACACTTTTTTTTTTTGTTTGTTGTTATGGTAATGTTTATTGATTGAGTAGATTGAAACAAAACAAATGCATGACATTCCAACCAAAGTCAAGCTTTAATCACACGAAATTACAAATTTGTCTTACCAAATAGCTTTCAAATTTCTGATAACATGTGAAAATATTTGTTGCTTTTACATGTCTTACAAGCAAATGTCCGATTGATTTTAATCAATATTAGAGATCCAGAATTATTTTCTCATTGTGGATCTTTTTCCAGTAAATCAGAAGACAAACTAAAATATTAATATTTCATCCAGGTACATCTAGTTTGCATATAGTGTCTCTATATATATACATACAATGGGCACCCAAATGGTATTAAGTTGTTACAAAAGTTTTGTTGGTTTTTTTTTTTTTACTGCAACAATGAGACTTTGTATCGTTTCTGAACGTGAAGTTTATTAATCAAAGTAAGTTCCATTATAATCAGTGCATTTGTGCAAGCGCATTTATAACATTTTGAAAAAAATCTGGATTAATGGAGTTGATAAACTGTTGGAAAGGCTGTTTCATTTGCTGCTTGGTTGGAGGATTTCATACAAAGGAAGCTGTCGAGTTGCTTGAAAAGTTGAGAGAAAGGTCTGGTAAATAGTCTGGGTGAGTGAGAATTTTGTACCTCAGCATGTTCATTTTCTGAAGAGTCACTTATGCAATATGAGGATGAGCATTGTCGTGGAGCAGGATTGGGCCTCTCTGATTCAACAATGCCAGCTGCCGTTGGGAAATTTTCTGATGAACAGCATTTAATTCACGACAGTACCTTTAAGCTGTGATGGATTTTGTTTCTCCTGACAAGTGATGAGCAGATTTCCAGTCAACAATTTTGTTGTTGTTGTTCATTCAACTCATGAGGCACCCACTTGTCAAACTTTTTCACCTGGCTGGAAACAGTTTCAGGGCTTACAGTCAAGCTCTTGAGCAATTTCTTGCACTGTTTTTCTTGGATCGGCTTCAACTGAGGCTTTCAGATGGTAGTCATCACAGCTGGAAGGACATCTGCTACGTTCTTTATCTTCGAGCCTCACACCTCCCTATTGAAACTTTGCAAAACATCATTGTACTGTGTGCTCATTCACTGTGTCCTCGCCCCATGCTTGCTTAATGTCACTGGTTGCCTCGCTCGCTTGGTGACCCGGTTTGAACTCATGAAGTAAAATGACACAAACATTTTTTCTATCCATGCTTTACTCAGAACCCCGAAACAAATATCCATTGTATGATTTTTAAGAAGGTAGGCTTTGCCAAATGTATGCCAAAGCACACGCTACAAAACAATATATAACCTATCTATATAAACCTCAAGCATGCAAAAAATGAACCCCAAATTAATATAATATAAAAACCAACAAAACGTTTGTAACGACCTAATAATACCTATTTATTTTGTGATAAATGTTGAGTGATATGGTAATAAAAATCATACACAAAATGTCTTTTTTATATGCTGCTACTATTCTGAAAGTTTCATTTTTTTATTCACCTGGAGATAACATATTACAGCAGTTTAAAAATGCTTGATCCATATGTTAAGTAGATTAGTAATTTGAGCATCTCACAGCTGAGTAGATTTTACTGATTGAGATTCATCATTGTGTGATGAATCTGTAGACACATGCATTGATGATTAGTGCTGTATGAATTGTGTGAAAAGTGGAGAAACAACTCTGAGATAGACCTTGCCATGGGCAACTGGCAGGAGCTGTTAATGAAAAACAGTACACAGAAGGTTTAACCTTATTGGCAAATGGAACACAGTTCGAGTTGAGTGAGAGTTAACCCATAAAGATGATTAGTAGTAACCTTGATTAATGTAAAGTTTGTGCATGGTGGGATCACATAAGCCTCAGAACATCAGAGACTAGTGGACAGTGTGAGAATGTTGTGAGAAATTCTGTTCACCAGTAGTTGCTCAACAAAGACAATATTTCAGTATATGATACTGACTGGTTCCATATTGGTGTTAGTCTGTAGATTGAGATGGTGACTTGAATAAATGAAATTTTACTTACAATCAGTTGTTTGACTGGCACTAAATTTAAAGTTTATAAAACCTTTGTTGTTTTTTACTAATTGATTTTCCTGAATAACAAGTTAAAAAATAAAAACTTCTCTTTCAACAGGTAAATAAAGAGAATATTCAGAAGAGAGATTCACTTATAAGACAATTGGCTGGAGAGTATCAATTTGAAGGTAAAAATATTAGGGTAGTGTTTCTGTGGACATACTAACAAATCTTAAATTTGAACAAATAAAAACACCCCAAGCCAAGTATTGTGACTTGGTAAATGATTTTTTTTATAGAAAGACAATGAAAATATACCTAGATTTTATCACTAAAAGAATGATAAGATGTATGACGAATTTAGTTAATCTGTTTCTGTATTTTGACAGTTTAGAATATTAACAGACGTGAGAGATCTAAATGACCAGAGGATGGTTTGACTCCTATAATATATTATGAATAAGAGACATAACTTCAAACCCAATGGAAATTTTTAGACCTATCCTTGACTAGGCTTTGTTTGAAAATCTCTATTTTGTTTAATTTCTGCTGCTGATTTTGTTAAAATTTGAATTTTGTTCTCCTTAATCTATATATAAATGTGTATATGTATACCTCAGCTACATTATCATATATTTGTGTAGCTTGAAACTACAGTGATCCAGTTTTACATATAGAGTACTTTCGATACTTTATTGGTGATATACATGGTGTAAGTGCAAACCTGGTTATTGGCTCTCTCCATCCTTTCTCAGCTTTTTTTTTTTTTTTTTCACCAAAATGTGAATTTTGCCTGAACGGTTACCTTAAATTTTCAAAGTTTAGTTTGTATAAAGCACAATTATATAGGTTTTAGCACCATTGAAAATGTTTTTTATCCAAATTTGACAGAACTCTTTATGCCACCCAGGATAATCCAGAAACTGTTTTGGATCTGCATTCCATTAGAAATCTTGGCTAGTGGAGCAGATGATTAGCTCTGATTGACTGCTGTAGCAGTTTTCAAAACATTTGCAGAATCTTACTGATGGAACTAACACTAGCAGACAATTTTCCAGGACTCTGCTTAAATTAGTGTCAGGAAACATTGCTGAAACATCACTAGTTGAGAAATTCCAGTACAGTAGCAACACACCACCAAATAAGACTTCATACATATGTATACCAGGAATATTATGATACTTTTTCAGTATTCGTACAATAAAATTGCACAAGCAATTATTATTTAGGAAAGTTCACATTTTGATGGGCATTTTCTTTTCCACTGCTTTTAGTGATGATCAAATCCAAACTTTCTTATACACAGAGCTACTACACATCAAGTGCATAACTTCTCTTGGACTTTAGATATTGGTTCCTACGTTGGACACATTTGTCAACAATAGAGACATTTTTTGGAACAAGATAACTAATTTGTACATGTTTTAACCATGCTTGAAATTTTGCTATGTAATTATGATGCCACACATTTCTGATATTGCTGTTTTGCTACTGTTCAACTGATTTCTCAATATACTTTTAATACTTTGATAATGTTATAAATCATAAGCAGTTTTGGTTATTATCTGTCTCATTCATTCATTCATATTCACAGACAGAGCATGCAGGTCTTTGCCATAATAATAACAATAAGAATGCCTTTCCAAAACAGAGCTTCAAGAAATGGGTTAATTTTGTGATTTATCTATCTAACCACATTAGCACCACTATAAAATATGCTACCAAAAATGCATGTTAGCCAAGATATTTACTCATCTGTTTTTGCCATTCATACATATTGTGATTTGACCAAATATGTGTAGGGAGGAAGGTGTAAGTAATCACTAAACACAAATCTGCTTGTATTACATTCAGCAGAATTGCAGCAACTGCCAACATTTTGTTTCAGCTGTTGCAACACCAACATCACTGCCATGGCATGATTCCTGCATAAAATGGGTATGCTGGAAAATTGTTTGACAAAACCATTAGTGACAGATGTACATAAAGGCCATTGCCTAAACAGGTGCAGTATGTATATTGGCATGCTCTTTGTGTATGTGCCATTCATACTCTTCATCGACAAGTCTAAAACTTTTACTAGTTCACTTTTGGACATACTGTTGTTGCAGACAGGCTTGTGTTACATTTGAGCCAAATATGGTTGATTTGGAGCAATAATTTGAGCAGGTATTTGGTAGGAAGTAACTTGGAACTTACATTTATTGATGGATAGAATAACAATGTATGCATATGCACTACATCTTGGAAGATTTGGAATGGATTGCAGCAATCCCTATTGAGCAACCATGGAGGGAGCATCTGGATAGACAGTTTATTTCACAAAAGGAATGTCTACACATTGCAAGAAATTGCTCATGCAAAATACTGAAACTAATTTTTTATACATTTATTGTACACTTGTTGTGGAATAAACATGCATGTGTGAAGCCTATAATGTTCAAATTATTATGATATCCATATCTTTTTGTCTGTAAACTAAATGAATTATTTGTTTGTAAGATTCTGCTGAGGTCCTTTCACTGATGGAACCTATAAGCAATTTTTGAATAAACTTAACAAACATGTATGAAATTTTATGAAAATGCTCAAGAGGCTAAGCTAAGAGTGAATTGGTTAATTAATTAATACTCTTTCTGTTATTGTAAGTGTTTGACATACTAAAAGCAGATTGTTCATTTTCTAAAATAATAATATAAACAAAAATGAAAAAACAAACAAGGTTTTAATACCTGTATATAGTTCAGCACAGTTATACATGGGTCTTTGCCTTTCCCACTGTTTTTGTGACAACTTTATCCTCAGAATGATCTTGGTTCTTGAAAACTTTTACACATTTGATACATGTTAGCTGCCCCATATTCATCAGGAGGCTACCAATATATTTAGATAGTAAAAGAAAATCTCCAAATCTGGCTCTAAAATCTCCTGATATTAAAAAATAGAGAAAACATGATGATGAATGCTGGGTTTGGGGTGTGGCACCTCCTGCCCACTGGTTTTGGGGTTTTTAAAAAATTGTTGGTGTGTCTGAATCTGAATCTGCACTATTGTTAAAACATCTATTATACAGCATGTGTAGTCACATTTGAATGAGGTCTTGTAGATTTTTGCAACATATATAGAAATAAGGTTATTTTTACCAGTTTGCTTTCATTACTAGAAGTAGTTAATGTACTTAGATTCCAGCAATCTTTCTGTTACTAACAGTACTGAAAGATTATTTTTGGTCTGCTAAATAACCCTGGTGATCAATGCCAGGTGATTACCAAAACATTAAGTTCAGTTACTAATGTGGTAATGGCAAAAGCCTGAAATAATTGAATACAAATTACTTTTACCTTTTTTTGTAACTATTTATTTATTTTTATTTTTATTTCTTTATCATCACTTGCTGTAGCTTGAGTTTGAGGACCTGGAGCAAAATCTGCAGCAGGAGATTGATGATGTGCGAGACAGGAAAACAAAGATTGAGCAGAAGACAGATATGAAGCAGGAGAGGATTGTAAGTAATCCCTGAATGATCGAACAAAAATCCATTCATTTTTGCTGAGGAGGTGCACTTTTATCTGAAACCCTATAAAAACTAGTTAAAAAACAACAAAAAAGGTACAAAATTGCTTAATTTTTATTTGGCAGAATTTGTTGGCTGGATCTCTTAAGCAAAGCAAAAGAATACCATTTCATAAGTAAGCTGTGAAAGCGAGTTTATAATACAGACTGTGTCCAGAAAGAATAATTTAATTTGTTTTTTAAGTTTTGTGTTACTTACATGTGTGGATAAATTACCGATGGGCATTATGCTGACAATAATAAGAAATATAATAATACATAAGTAGTTTATTACAAACGCAACACAAATGTTCTAAAACAACCATAGAAATGTGTAGTAAATTAATGATTGAAATTTTGTGCAGTGAATCATAGAGAATTATAATCATACCAGTCACAAATTATGAGCAGTCACCCTCAGATATGCAAGTCTGTCTTCATTGGCATAGTTTGCAACCAGTGTCTTCAGGCAGTTATTAATGGGGTTGTACCTTTTGACTTGTGGTCTTGTGTCCAATCCCATTGCAGCCTGCTTGGTCAAAATTTCATTACTGGCTTGTTCTTTTAGTCTACAAATTGATGGGTGTGTAATCACTATGCATTGGTTGAAAGCTTGGTGCCAGCTCTCCAGAGAATTATTGGTTTGGGGCAGGTTGTCTGGAGCTCTGCTTTTGACATTCCACATTTCAATCTCAAACGTGGGTTACCTTGATCTCCCTCAAGTAATAGTACTGAGCCAAGTGCTCTCCAAATAGGCCAAAAAGTCTGCTATTCTTTCATTTGTTTCGTTATCGAAAGAGGCCATCAGAGCATTAAATGTCAGTGACATCATTTGGTGAAACAAATGCAAGTGCCTGTATACTTTTAATCAGTTGAGTGCTTTCCAGTTCCAAATACCATGCTTGCAGTTCAAGAGACTGAATATTTTTTGCAAAGTGGAAAAAGCATCCAAAATATGGAATCTTTTCAAAAGACAAAATGTCGAAATAAATTAACATCGACTTTAATTTCGCCATCAACTAGCTTAGTTCTTCAAGAATTTATAGAAAATTTGTTAGGCAAGATATTCTAGCTTGGAACCCTTGCTGAAAATCTTTTAGGGTATTATTTTAATTAGATGTGTTATAAAAAGTTTCTATTAAAGGGTTATAGGACTACATACTATTGATTTTTACCATAACTGACCTGAAATTCCTAAGGCCATTTTTATTGTTGTTTTTAAAAATAGGTTATTAACTTCTAAATTTTCTCTCTCTCATTAGGATGACATTTATGCAACAATAAATTAAACCTAATGGTTAATGGTTTACAAATGAATTAAGGATATTAACAGTAGTTTTGACTTGTGATGGGACAAGAACTATATATGTATTGTTGATTGTTAGACCTTCAATAGGTTTTGTACAGTACAAATATGTAAACAAGTAATATTTTTTTAAAATTTACGAGGTGGTTAAGAAGACAGAGACTGAAATGAAGTAGCAGTATTTAAGTAATGAAAAATGCTTGGAGAAAAAAAATGAACACACATCTAATGGTTATAAAATTAAGAACATAGACCCATTTTATTATGCAGATTAGGTCATCCATTTTGGATGGTTTCTTAAAATAAAAAGTTTATTAAATCAAAAATATACCTAGGGAGTCAAAAGTGCAGGAGGTTTTAAAATTTATATAAAGCTACCGTGGACTAAAAAATTTACCCCTAGAATCAGTCTATATTTGAATTTATTAAATTTTTCTTAATAATCATGTTATATCTACGTGGAATACTTTATAAAGATGGTACTAAAAACAATGTTTGAATGTTTGTTTTAAAAAAAATTATTTTCTTAATGAAAGGAGCTTTAAATAAGTGTTTAAAAACTTCCTGTCCCTTTTATCTTTTTGGAAACAATCATTTAACAAAATGTGTATTTGAAAAATATTTCATATTCCAAAACCATGGTGGTTAGCATCAAATGGTCTGCTTTCTATAACACAGATCTGGAAATAATGTTATTTACAGTTAGAACAAACAAGCTATAATCATTACTGGGCTTGCTATCTAATTCCTTTTTGGTCCTCTCACTTTCTCATTCATTTGTCCATGCATCCATTCCTTCCTTCCTTCCTTCCTTTATAAAACGACAATGGAAATTTCAGAAGATTATTCTTAAATCAGTTCACTAAACTTGTTAATCGTTTACTATTTTTACCCCATCTCATGATCCTGCTTTATGCATCAACTTCAGCCTATGGCTGAAAGAAGACAAATTCAATACAAACAGACCAAATTAAAATTTAGCTGTTGTTTGAAAAGGAAATCAATTAGCCACATTTACAACAACAGTACTAATTTTGTCTATGAAAAAACTCCATATTTCTGATGATGATAGAAACTAAATTTTAGTCAAATTAGACTCAATTATATTTAATTCTTCAATATTCATTTTTGGAGATTTACTTATCTATCTTTTAACCATCAAAACTTACTCTGTCACTGTGATCTTCTTTACTATTTTCTTTGTAGGATGCTTTCATTTTTTATTCAGTAAACCACAACCACATTTATTTGTTTATTTTATAATAATATACAAATATGTTATTTCTATTTCATTGTTATTACAGTTATTTTAATTGTTTTTATTAGCTTTCACACTGTATTTTAACTCATAGCCAATGAACAGCATAATATGAATCAGCTTATTTTTATGAAAATCAGTAGATAAGTGTTTCTCTTTAGTTTTGATCTATAGTCTGGTTTAACTCGTATATCAATGAACTTCCTGATTTTCTCATATTTAGGATATTTGACCTATACAATAGAAAATACAGAAAGTGAAACCTGAAATTATTATTGGTAAAAGATAAAAAGAAGTTTGATATGGTTGGAATTTTGTTTTTGGAATACTGTCTTAACAGAACTAAAGCTTTCTATTCTCATGGATCACAGGCCATGAGACATAACAGGAACATCTTACAATCAGTAATCATTTGTGTTTGACTGCTGTTGTTTAGATAACAACTCTGGGTTTTGCTGTTTATCATTTCTAGTAAAGCAAAATGCAACATGGGGTTTTGAGTTGCATCAAACAGATGGTGCATTTGGGGCTTGCTCAGCAATCAGAAAATGTATACCAAGATGGTAATTAGGAAATTTGTGACTTTGTAGACTACATTGGTTGCAAATCGGGGCACTAAAATGACTAGCTTGATTTTAACAGCAAATTTTATAATAGATAAGTAATATACCGCCTACCCACCCTGTTTTTAAGGAATATAGTGATTTGGTTTTATTTACAGAGGGTAGAAGAAACTGCTTATTTTATAAAAGGAATATGCAATAAATATTAATACTGAGAATTTAAAACTTGATAGTTTTTTGAAAAACTCCTTTGTTTTTTAAACAAAGTATTTTGTAATATTTCTTATCTATTATATCACAGTCTATACAAGCACTAGAATTTAAAATTAGGAGTTTTTACTTAAGGATGAATAGTTTTCAAGAATTTTTCTAGAAATGACTGATTTGGAGATGATGGAATGTATCCCCCGTATCCCCATTCTTTTTTATTTATTTATTTTAAACCAGGGTCATTTCTCTTGGCTTTTGGTCTCATAATTCAACAAATATTATATCTTTATGTACTACAATTGGTTTAAAATGAAGATGTCTAAACATTGTTTGAAGATGTATGTGTGAAACAAATATTTGTTAGCATGTAGATGTAGAGCTAGCACCTGCATTAAGAATTATATTTATTTATTTTGTAACAGAAGCAGGGATGGATTGCACATCCTTGCAGGTATTTCATAACTTGAACAAGCTGCCCATGATCATGGAGAATATTTTTGATCTAGGGAAATACTGGAATTAGTAGATGGGTTGGGAGGTAACCTAGCCAGCGGAGGTAATCGTTGAAACTAGAGTCACCATGTTTGTTCAACGGCGCATGTGTGGCTCTTCATTAATATGGGGGATTTGATTAGGTCTAGAGAGGTTTGGTGGGCCTCCGATAGGCCAAAAGTCGGTCTGGTAATGGGTTCCTTAAGAGTGCTAGCGATCATGGAGAACGGACCCCTGACCCCTGGACATAATAATAAGACTTGCCACAAGAGCTTTCCACCCCATCCATAATCAAATCTCCTTGGATATCTGTAAGTCCAGTTGAGCCGGACGACCCTAATTGTTAATCATGTACATTGAAACCAAACCTAACCCTTAACCCTAACCCCACCAGATGTCTTCATCGAGAAAAGTTGAAATCATAACATTACGCAAATTTCAGAATTCGAGGGCACCACCCCCACCCTCTCCCCCCCCCCTTGGGGACGGAGAATCTTTACCTCCGCGTGGGTGGGTGGGTGACATCGAGTCCCCATCGGTGTCGTTAGAACCGCCGTTGATTCCGCCACCGATTCATCACGATTAACCCTTTGGTAACGATGGATCTCGCCCTACCTACACTAACTACCACTATGGCATAACTTACCCCGCTTTGCAACCCTACTACTCCTAACACCCTAACCCCTATTCCCCAAACACTAACCATCTCCCAGCTATCGACTCCTACCTAGAGATCTATCTCCTACCCCCAACCACCAAGCACTGCGACTACGAAGCACCTACATAATAATAATAATTATTATTATTATTATTATCTTATTATTATTATTATTATTATTATTATTATTATTATTATTATTATTATTATTATATTATTATTATTATTATTGTTGTTGTTGTCTCGTTTTACAGCTATGTAACTGTCGTTGCCGCCGCCATCGTTTCGGTTGAGCAGAATCAGTCTCTATTCCCCCTACAATGACACTGAAGACTGATATTTGCAAACAAACAAACAAAGAAACTGTTTCGATGCATTAAGATGTTGTTCTGTTTCCCGTCGCCTAACCCCTCCCCCTCCCTCCCCCCGGTAACACGAACGGTCCCCCCGGGTGCTGGAGCCACAGGGTTTTTAGCCAAAATGATTTTGGAACGAAATGTGGACTGAACATAAAAATTTAAGGCTGACCTCGGATGTCGGTAAATTAGATGATTGATTAATTAATATCTTGGTTTAGATGTTTGCATATTTTAATCCGTCATTAATAACATTCTGGCTTAAAATCTCCTCCAAAACAGGACGGATACCATTCAGAGCACACATTCCGCAAGGATGTCTCCCGCTCGGAAATGGCGCCGGGTCGTCTGCTCGGGTGGCGGTGGGACCAGCGATGGAATGAAGGGAGGGAGAGATGTGTGTGTGTCTGTCTCTTTCTATTCAGGTTTGTCTGTCTTTCCTTACAAGTAGATTATCTCGTTGGTTTCTGAAATTAAATAACGGAGTAATTAGATGATGATGTTAACTGACGACTAGGAGAGCGGGTAGTGACTGGGTGTCTGGTGTCTCGTGCTCTGGAGCTCCTCGGTACAGTCGGACAGGTGAGAGGAGATGAATTAAAGCTTCTTCGGGCGATGGAAGAGCGAGACAGTTGTTGGGTTAGGGCTCCGACCCCCGAGAACCAGTTTCCCGAGGCTGTAAGAGCCCTCACCTCACTCACCGGTCGGTCGGTCGGTCGGTCAGGGGTTAATCTGACGACAGAACAGCGGCTTCTCGATGGCGGAGTGGCCACCCACCACAGGGGGCCGATTTAACCGTCTGTCTGTCAGGGGAATATTTTTAAACTGATCTCCCTGAATTTAGAGATAATATCCTTCAGCGATATTCGAGTTGAGGAATACTGTACGGTACGGTACTGTACTGTACCTGTAGTGTACTGACTTCAGTCACCGTCCAGTTTCCTACAGGATGATGATGATGATGATGATAATGATGATGGATGATCTTTTGTAGATGTTTACACAATTTTGATGGATGATGATGATGCAGAAATACAACAACAATACAATGTACAGTACTGTACTGTACCTGTACTGTACGGCTTCAGTCACCGTCCAGTTTCCTACAGGATGATGATGATGATGATGGATGATCTTTTGTAAATGTTACACACAATTTTGGTGGATGATGATGATGCAGAAATACAACAACAACAACAATACAATGTACTGTACAGTACTGTACTGTACCGACCACGATTTAAAATATGAGAGCCCGTGTGTTACCGCCGTCTGCTGGCTGTGATTATCAAATTAAAATCTTGCAAAATCAAAGTTCTGTTGATGTAAAAAGAAATCGTAACGGATCTGGATAAAAATGACTTCTACATAAGAAAATCTGGACACTTTTCTGAATTCAGCATTTAAAGATGTTGCTGTGGTAATAATAATAATAATACAGCAGGCAGCAGAGCCTGAAGATTGTTGTACCCCGTCAAGTAGACATTTCTGGGAAACGTAGAGAACCGTAGAATAATTTATATATATATATTGATTGTGCTCGGTGTTGGTGGTCGTCATGACTACCGTATCCGTCTTAAGGTGGTCTGTGGATTGCTGGCAACATTCATCATCTGAATTATTTGTAAATTAAACAGAATAACGAAAAGTTAATCCAGTTATGTTTTCCGTGGATTTACTATTAATGTAAGTATTTGTGAGAACAAACAAACAGTCGTCGTCATCGTGGTGCGCAATGAATGGATCCTGTCTCCCTGGTGTAGATAGATACACAACACACTGGGATTTCTCGTTTCACACTGCTGCAGTGTTCAACTTTTCAGCCAAAGGGAGAAAGTTGAAGAAATGCGGACGGTGGAGGGCATCATCAGCATCATCAGAGGTCGTGGACCAGATGGGGAAAATAAGAGCATTACTCAGGGATGTGGTGACAGACATCAACAGGATGAGAGAGAGAGGAGAGATATGGGGGGAGAGAGATGGGGAGAGAGATGGGGGAGAGAGAGAGAGAGAGAGAGAGGGGATGGGAGAGATTGGTACTATGCAGTTTATCACATTTTAAAATGTCTGTTTGTTTAGAATATCAGTAATATTTCGTGTACAGCAGTCATCATCATAATTGAAACATTCTCAGCCCATCGTGCATGTCTATGATGATGATGATGGTGATGGTGGTGGTCTCTGTTAGCATCTATCCAGATGAACTATAGGATCTTTGCCATATGAGGTGATGACATTATTTTTGCTTTGGAATATGTGTGTTTTTTTTAAAAGTAGGTAATGGGAGAAAGATTAAGGAACAAATTGTTATATACTAATTAATATCAGATTAATACTTAATTTTGTGTCTACTCAAGTGAAGTTGCTGCTAAATGTGTAGATCATAGCCATAAACAGATGTTAATTGCCATTAATTTATTTTGCCGCCTGGTTTGTTAAACACTCTAACCAGCTCTGAGACTCATCCCTACCAAGACAGACTCTTTATTATCCCGATGCTGTTCTTGCTCAACTGATTTTTATTATTTTTTTTTTACATAAGAAAAAATCCCTTAATAACTCGTTTTGTACGGCCCTTGAAATCCTGCGGTGTGCTGGGATTTTATTCAGCTTTTCTTTTCCTCTATTTGTAGACAAGCATTAGCGAGGTTACAGAGCTGGTTGTGGGGAGTTTTAAGCTAAAAAAAATACATGATTTGTGTGACTTTCTTAGTATTTACATTTAATTATTCAGAGCAAGTTTATTCATATTAGGGCATAAAAGGCTGTTGCTTTGTATAATAGATTTTCTGCCTTAACTATACTAAAAATAAAAACGATAGTATGGAGAAATTTTGCTTGTATAAATTGTGATATAGAATTTCTGTCAATGAATGATGTTTTCTTTCGTTTATTTGTCCAACTCCGAAATCTGCATTTTTTGATTCATCTGTGTTAAAATACACATCTGTAAAGCAGAGATGATGTAGCCCTGTGTATACCAATGATGATGCTCAAACACACTAATATATGTACAAATTATCAAGGGGAGGATGACTTCTCCAGTGTAGTTGTGTAGTTTATCTCCCATTGTAAATACTACTATTATAGTATTATTATTATTATTATTATTATTATTATTATTATTATTATTATTATTATTATTATTATTATTATTATTATTATTGTATTTAGGATTTAGTTACCATGAACGATGACAAGGTGGTACTTTTGTTATACTGTTGTAGCCAGTAGCAGGGATTCTGTCCCCCTTGTCTGCTGGCCTCTGTGATTTTCCTTCACTTCCAGTCAGAAGATTGATGGTTTTTTGTTTATTTTCATTGTTGTGGCTGGATCAGGAAAGTTGTACTAGTCATGTTTTCACACAATTCTTCCTCCTTTTTTCCTGGGTGCCGAGCTGATATAATAACACTACAGTGAACTACTACAGGATATGAAAGCTATCCAACTAACAGTAGAAATAACTAATCTATTCCTTTACATACATACATTATTTTTATTTTTTCTTTATTTTTTTTTATTTTTAGATGGTTACAGCTCTTGTAGTTTATAAGCCAGTGTTGGAAAAGGTGATATTCTTCCATCAGGACGATTCAAACTGGTAGGTAAATTAATTGCTCAGTTAATGCACATATGTTGTGGGGTATTAAAGATGCCTATATGGTTTATAGTCATAAAATGTTAAAATATTCTAACATTAACTTACAGTGAAGAAGTATGGGTTAAATTTTTTCTTTATAACAGGTCAAAACAAATTTCTAGTTTTGCTGAACTTA
>JACATO010002260.1:0-14328 GCA_018389105.1 Nautilus pompilius
ATGATTCAGGTCTTCAGCATCTGCAATAGTACTCTGAAAGACTACAAATATGTGATCTGCCGTGTCTGAAATTAATACATATAAGAAGAGACGTAATACGGGATTTCTAACTAATTATGGTTCTGGAGCACGCGTACAGAGATAAACCTTTGAGATATCTAGTTTCTAATATCGGGAGTCGTAATTATAAATTAGCTAAGATTTAAAAACTTGATTCGATATCGGAATAATATTTTTTGGTAATAAAATTGTAACAGAATCATATGCATTATCAGCAAGTGTGGTAAATAGTGATAGCATTTACTATTTTGACAATCGTATTCATATATTTATATTTCTCTTCCCTGGGGACTTCAAACTTAAGCCATGGCTGCCCTTTTGCCTCCTTGTAACTACAGTACCCTGCCAAAATAATTAGGAAATCTGTTGTTTCTACAGTATTGTTACAGAAAACGTTAATGAAGCCAAAGTAATAGATCGAAATTCTATATGTTTATATTTGGTGGAGATTTGAGATTTGGCTTCAATTTTCGGTCCAAATTTCTCTGTAGGAGTGTGAAAGTTTCTGATAGTTCCATCATGTTGGCAGCAGATCTACTGGTCGCTCTCAGCTGACAATCCAGACGTTTCCACATCTGCTCAATCAGATGCCTGTCACAGATGGGAGGTACCCGGGGGAGAAACTGAATGCCATGAGTCCTCTTCGATTCTTCAAAACGACAATGCACCCGGCAGAATCAAGACGTCCTTCTACCACGCCAGACTGACTGAAGCGCATATCAAGCCACTACTCTTGCTTTATACTTGACATTGGGGCAAGGGGTCTTCGTCAGTTACTTTACCAAGCCAGTTTTGGTGCTAACAGACGTAAATTTCTCAAACCCAGATCCATCTGAGAAGTCGGCGGCGGGCACCTTCTCGTCGTCGCGTCGCTGTCCACAAGAAATGTGGAGATCGCTAATCAGTCTGTCCTTGACTCCGGACACACTCTGAATAGCTTATGACATAACCTCGTGTAAAAAGAGTCGCAGAATCCACCTGTCTTCAGCCCGAAATCAATAGTTTCACAAGCAGCGGATGGCCGAACGTGCAGCGCACCTGGCCGCCGTGGCTGGGAAAACCAGTTCGATTCCCTTTTCCTCCTCCCCCCACCGAGGGACCATTTAGATTATCAGTGGATTGACATTTCGAACAATTAAAACCCCTATTCCGAAAACGCTGGTTTACGTTATCACATATTAATTAATATATATCTCGTACTCGTTTGTATATCATGGAAATGCACCTATTAGAATAATAGGCTTAGTTAAAAGTGAAAGTTTCAGTCAACTTGGGAATCGCCTTGATAGCTACCCTCTTTCTCGGGAGCAGCCTTAGTTTCCTCGTCAACCCCCCCCCCCACCTGTCATTTTAACTGCTAACCTAAACTAATTTTATAATACAAAAGTTGAAATTCTTTTTTTTTTTATAAATACGAACAACCTGCGAGGGATTCCTGGAAATTCGGGTAAAGCTCAACCTTTTCGAATCACAGCAGCTACAGCTGCTGTAGGCTTCAGACGCTCAACGAGGAAGTCCGGCCCCCTTATCGAGACCGCTGTTACTAACATCCAAACTTTAATGGCGGCGATCGGTTGGGAGGGGGGGTTAGGAGAAATGTTATGGGCCCGCACGTGTCTGTCACTATAAGCATTCAGCGGTTCTTCTTAGCGGGTCAGACGAAAGTACGGTTTATAATTCCTCCACCGAGACGGAGGAGTGATCACTCACCCCCCCCTCTCTTTTGCTGATATTTAAAAAAAAATTGCCTTGCGTTTTTTTTTTTTGTCAAAAGCTTACAAACTCGCTCAGCCGAGGCCTTCTCGCTTCAGTGCATTCTGCACGGTGAAAGCTACTTAATATGTTCTTCCCTATCTACTATCGCCGTTCAGCTTCATTATAGCCTTTCCGCTCAGTACGGTAGGCAGTGCCCGTGTGACGCCGATCTTTGATCGTCGCACCTATTGTTCCCAACACCTACAGACCAGGTCTTTGTCCTGACGAAGCTCGGTATCTCATCAGCATTTTTTCCCTTTTTCTAACGAGGAGTTGTTTTTTTTTTGTTTTTTTTTTTTATTTTTTAGAAACAAATAAAAGGTTTTTCCGTTGCCTTTTAAAAAAAAAAATAAAGAAGCTTTCATCGCTGACTATAAAGCATCAACAAAAAAGGTGTCTTCGGCTAATTAGGAGCGATAACCGAGAACATAACATCTGTTTTAGAGGGCGAAAAACCAATTAGCCTTCGATTGTTTTCTCTCCTCTTTTTCTTGTGTGAGTGCACAGAAAAAATATAAAAGCGAATTTTATTACTGTATTTTTGTTGCATCGAAACCATGACGAATGTAGTGTAAATAAGATTGAGGCTACGTGTGATCAGCCCAGCGGGGGCTCTGAAAGTTACCGGGCTTCTTTCAATAGATCAGCGGATTTTTTGTTTCACACCGAGAAACCCATTTATTTTACATATTTATCCATAACTGTTTTCGGTCACGTTCGACGATAATTAACGAAAAGATGTATAACTTTTGTTGAGAAAGAGAGAGAGCGAGAGACCAGAGAGAGAGAGAGAGAGAGGAGAGAGAGAGAGGAGAGAGAGAGAGAGAGGAGAGATGAGAGAGAGATGACGTCAGTACATAGAGAGAGATGACTTCAGTACATAAGAGAGATATGACGTCAGTACGGATAAATAGAAAGAGATATGACGTCGGTACAGAGAGAAGATATGACGTCAGTACATAGAGAGATATGACGTTATTACAGAGAGAGATATGACGTCAGTACACAGAGAGGATATGACGTCAGTACGGATAAATAGAAAGAGATATGACGTCGGTACAGATAAATAGAAAGAGATATGACGTTATTACAGAGAGAGATATGACGTCAGTACACAGAGAGGATATGACGTCAGTACAGAGAGAAGATATGACGTCAGTACATAGAGAGATATGACGTCAGTACAGATAAATAGAAAGAGATATGACGTTATCAGTCTGTCTGTCTGTCTGTGCGTCTCTTCGTGGCTCCGCTTCAGCGTCAGGACGCAGACTTAAAAAAGCCGCTCCGTTTCAGAAAGTGTAGAAACATCAGCAGTTGATTGAAGAAGAAGGAAAAAGAAATCTTGCTACTCGTCGTTTTACGTAGCAAAGATAAAAGCGAAAACGCGTCGCAGGTTCTCCTTGAAAACGGCCCATTCAAAGATGAAGATCGCCGTGATGTTTGCCTGCCCGGGTTGTCGCGCACTGCATCGTCCACTCACGGGGGACCCGTCTCGCCTTTAAGTTAGCGAGACGGTGCGCAGTGCTGCACTCGTAAGTATTTGCAGAGCGAACGCGAGTTCTTATGTCAACGGATAAAATAGATTATTACGGGCGATTGGGGCGACAGCTCATCATCTTCTTTCGGTAAGCTCGCCGTGATATAAAAAACGATTCGGCGATACGTTCCTTTGAAGTACCGCTCATCAACTGTCGCCAGGGGATCTATTAGGCTGATGCGGTGGCCCTGGACACTCTCGCAGACCCCCCCCGCCTCGCGCGTCCGTGCATTCACAGGCCGCTGGGTGGCGCTGTCGGTATTTCAGACGGGGTCTGGAGGGAGGTGAGTTATCTCGCCGTCCGTGAGTAGGTAGGTTAGACGCAGACGCCGGTTAGAACATCGATCAGCTGCGGAAACTGAAAGCGGTCCTAACTGATAACGTGAACAGCGGGAGAAGAAGGTCTGTAGAGCGGCGGAGAATGGGATTTTAGGAGAACGAAACCGTTAATCCCCAATATTTATTTAACTCTTGCAAATCTATGAACTCCATAGTGATAGCGCCTTTTCTCTTCTTCATCATCTTCTCTTCTTTTCTCTTCTTCGTATTATTATTATTATTATAGTATTATATTATTATTATATTATTATTATTATTATTATTATTATTATTATTATTAGTGGTAGTCTTCTTCTTCTTCTTCTTCTTCTTCTCTTCTTATTATTATTATTATTATTATTATTATTATTATTAGTAGTAGTAGTAGTAGTAGTAGTAGTAGTAGTAGTAGTAGTAGTAGTAGTAAGACAACCTTTGAGTAAATTCAAGCTGTGAGGGAGCCCCATAGTTTATCCAAGGTGCCCTCCACCTCCTCCCACTGTAGAAGAGAAATGGCTATCGACGCGATTCTTAAGTCGAGGAATGCTACGGTAACTGCACTATAACCGGTGGTGTATTCCACTCGTTACCAATTCTGTGGGCAGAAAATTTTCTGATAACCGATCGTCTGAGATCTCAGCCGACGCGGCAATTATCACCCCGAGTCTAACTGTACCGTTAAGTAACTTAAAACCCGTGTCCCTTTGCACGCGCTAGAGACCAAACACCCCCCCACTATTTATTTACAAAGCTCCCATCGGGTCTTCTCTTGAAAACTGCAAACTTGATAGATGTAATATTTTAAACCGTTCAGCGCGCACCGCGTCCCAAGCCCTAATGGCTGCTGGACTCCGCGTCTCTCTGATAAATCGATATCTTTCTCCAAAGAGTGGCCTTCCGCCACTCAGGGAGCAACGCATCCAGAGAGCGTAGTCAAACACAGCGGTAATTAATAATTCAAAAAAAAAAAGGGGGGGGAGAGGGGTTGACACTTTTTAAACCAGCCAGTCTTACGCGTAAGGAAAATTCCTCAAAAAACAAACAAACGCGAAACTCTTGCGATTCCAGGACGACCGTTTATCGGATGGGTTTCTAAAGATGAGGCGGAGATTAAAAGGACCGTAACTTCTAAAAGAAAGATGCAGCTTCACGGTGATCCGAACCCCCAGGGAGTCTTGTCTTAACGGAATCGATCAGAAAAGGGAATTCGGGTGTTTGAGTGGCCGACGGAGAGTCATCGAGTCGGCGAAGTCCTTGCCCCGACTCTCAGCGCATTGTTTTGCCCGCCTGATCGATGCGAGTCGGTCCCGTTATAAGAGTTACAGCGAGATCTGTTTAAAGTCCCTGTCGCGGCTTGATTCTCATATCTGTCTTACGGCCGCTTGGGGGAGGGAGGGATCGGGTGAGAGGTCATCGTGAGTTTGCTGACAGTAAAATGGAAAGAAAGGGGCGATAAGTGGCAGAGCAGAGGTGACACTTCCGAGAACCGGAAACAGTGGAGTTGTCGACGTGTCAGAATGAATACGGGTCTCGGCGTGTCTGTCCTACGTGAAGATTTCTCGAACTATGGCTCATCGAATAAACAATGGGTATATATGCGTGCGGAATGTCTTGGCATATAAAACAGAAACTGGCTGTCCAGCTTGTCATCTAAATATGATAAATACCGCCAACTCCTCCGCCAGATATAAAGACAGACAGGTGGAAATAGAGAAACCGTTTTAGAGTTCACCACAAAAAATTTGATGAAGCATTTGGGGGCCGGGAAGGGGAAGTAGATCTAGATTCCAGAAAGGGGACTTCCAGGGAGAGTGAGATTTCCCCCCCCCCCCAAAAAAAAATATGGTAACTAAGTTTTGCCATAATCGCAGTACCTGCGTCGCACCTTTTCAGAGGCTGTCATCATTTACATTTGCCTTATCCTTTTATCTTTTCGCTCCCGTGGATAGATGGATAGAAAAGCCAAAACACAGAAAAGAAGTATCAGACGGGTTATCGTTCGTGCTTTAGTTCATTAAAAACTCGTACAACTGCGAGGGTTTTTTTTTGCCGTTGTAATAAAATGTTAAACAAAATAAAAACAGGAAATTAACTTAAGGGTCCCTATTTCTGTTTGAGGGTGGAAACGATGGTTTAGACCTTTTCAAAACTCCAAACAGATCAGAGCTGCTGACGTTGTAAGGCGAACCACGTGGGGACAGTGTACTTCCGGGTTAGGGGGGCTACACGGTTATTGCCGTTAATAAGCGTGAGAAATGTGATACCAGAACGGATTTTCGAAATCCGCCGAACTTCCGTGAAAGAAGATTGCTTGTTATACGATTAAAATGTGGGGGGGGGTTGCGATTAAAGGCCTTTTAACACAAAACAACAACAACAACAGCGCCATGGAAACTGCCGACTCCGTGGCCCGGTGTAGACAATAACCTGGCCGCTGTAAATGGCGACCGCTAGATGGTTCTGTCGTCCTCAAGAGACAAACGAAAGTACGCAAGCACTCCATTATGTTACCACTGGCCTTTCAGGCGGCGATCGCCTTGGTGGTTGGTCTTCCTCTATATTTCGGGTTAATGTGACCCTTTGTCCAAACCTCCGCACCACCCCCTAAACTGTTCTCTTTCTCCTCTCTCATCGCCGGTCTCTCACTTGATTTAATGCGCCCCCTTTTGACAAACTGATATTTAAACCGGAGTGCGGCTTAGTTAGAAGGCATTTCGTCGCTCTCCTAACTGAAAGACTGTCAGCACGGAGTATTATTTCCCTCGCTTTTTAATTAACGGCTTTGATTATTGTTATTATTTCTCTCATGCAAACGTTTCTCGTGAGTTCCGGCCAATCTGCTGGAGCTGTTCGCATCTGGCACTGTTCAGTTATCACCGACTTTGCAGGGCTTTTTTTGTTGTCTTGCTGCGTGTCAGTGTAGCTCCTATTGTGTATAGAACTCAAGGTCACGAAGAGACGGACTCGCCGACTCCAATTACGACCGAAATAAAACCATTATTGTCATCACCATTATCGTCGCAAAACTAAGAACAAAAGAAAAAAAAACGTGATGACGGCCTATGCTCGATGCATGGTGCTGGCCGAGATCGTCGCATCTCCTTATGTTATCTGAAGAAGGGGGTCCGCTGAAGTCCGACGATCTGAAGAAAATCGAAACATCTTAAAAGATGCTCATCGGCTTCAGAGAATTCTCTTTACCACTGGAAACCGTGCTATTTGCCGCCGTAGACTACGGTCAAATATACCGCGTCATGGTTGTTGTCATCCCGACAAAGCCACAATACTTATCCAGTAGCAAAGACTACTGGCGATAATTTACTATGGCGAATTGACAGCGTCCATAGAAGCGAGCGGGCGATCGGGCATTGACCTTCGCAAGTTACTGCGCGGTGTCCTCCCGGAGGACGGCCGGTCTGACCGAAACGATAGGAAATGCATGGCCTATAAGACATCGCGATAAGAATCGTTTAACATATTTAGAAGGAAAAAAAGTGATCTGGCCAGTATTTCCTTACGTCCACTGGTCAGTGATTTGCGACAGATTTCTCTCTCTCTCTTTCTCTCTCTGAACCGACGTCACATCACTCAATATTCTGCCGTCATCTCTCTGTGTACTAACGTCATCTCACTCTCTCTCTGAACCGACATCATATCTCTCTCTATACTAACCTCACATCACTCAATATTCTGCCGTCATCTCTCTGTGTACTAACGTCATCTCTCTCTCTCTGAACCGACATCATATCTCTCTGTGTACTGACCTCACATCAGTCAATATTCTGCCGTCATCTCTCTCTCTCTGAACCGACATCATATCTCTCTCTGTACTAACATCACATCAGTCAATATTCTTCCGTCATCTCTCTGTGTACTAACGTCATCTCTCTCTCTCTGAACCGACATCATATCTCTCTCTGTACTAACCTCACATCACTCATTATTCTGCCGTCATCTCTATTCTCTCTCTGAAACCGACATCATATCTCTCTCTGTACTCTAAACTCACTCACTAATACTGCCGTCATCTCTCAGTGTACTAACGTCATCTCTCTTCTCTCTCTCTCTTCTCTCTCTGAACCGACATCATATCTCTCTGTACTAACCTCACATCAGTCAATATTCTTCCGTCATCTCTCTGTGTACTAACGGCATCTCACTCTCTCTCTGAACCGACATCATATCTCTCTCTGTGCTAACGTCACATCACTCGATATTCTGTCGTCATATCTCTCTCTCTCTCTCTCCTTCTCTCTCTCTCTGAACCGACATCATATCTCTCTCTGTGCTAACGTCACATCACTCGATATTCTGTCGTCATATCTCTCTCTCTCTCTCTCTCCTGTTTAGTTTCTTCAGAAAAGGGTTTCATTCATTAATTGTTTCTGTCTCTCTCTAAATATAATTTCAAATATAAACGCATAGCATTAATAAGGCGAGCAAAGGAATCCCCACCGAATTAATTGTTCCCGAAACTCGTCCTAAAGCTTAGAATATCTCTGAACAGATGAACCCCAGTTTTTGGAAACTTTTTATGGCGTTAAAGCGAATAAAGTAGATTTTTAAATCAATTTCGGTTCATATGTTGGCGGGACCTTTCCAGAATTTCATTTAGCATATTTACTGGGGGAGGAAGGGGAGACAACAGCAACGACAAAAGAAGGACTTTAAAAAAAATAAAAGAAAATCTTGAAATTTATTACTTTTTTTTTTTTACAGAATGAGAAAACTAGTAGTTACCAGCTTTGATTCATCTTTAATGACAAATTTCGTGCAATTTGATGGCGTTTCATCTCTCGAGATATCGCGCGAGCTTTTAGAAATCGGAGACAATAAACCGTGTCACTATTCATCGGACGGGAGGAAATGCTTCAGTCGCCGCGGCGATGTTAATGGCAGGAAACACGTCACAGATTAGCGTCAGCAGGGAGATGGGTGTTAGGCAAAGCGTCGGTCTCCGACCTTCGGGACGTGTACGTGCGGGCCGATTCTCAATCCCCCCCTCCCCTCCTCCCATCATCCGCGTGCGTCCGCGCGCCCACAGAGAGGGAGGGTGCCAGGGCCCCGATTCAAACACCCGTGAAAAAGTGACGGGTCGGGCAGGTGGAATAAAAGAATGGAGATTGCATGTAGGTGGAGCGCCATGCGCACTGCGTGGATAGCGAAATGCGTCATCAACTGTTTTATTAACCGTGATATTCTAACTTTAGGATTTCTATTACAAGGCTACGCGACACAAAGATATTTCTGTGCTGTTGCAAATGCCATTAAGTTCGTTTGTGAATCAGCTGTTTTTGATATTTTCATAGAAAGTTTCCGTTATCGTTAAACAATGGTTTGTAGCCAATTTAAACCGTGAATGGCTTGTCACATCTGATTACACATACCCACAATCGTAAGTCGGTGCTTAGAACGTAACAATAGTTTGGTTCCAGGATAAACATGTATTCTGGCGTTTGCCTCGCTCCATCTGGTTTTACGAGGGCAGAGGAAAACAAGGGAAAGGAGAAAATAAAAGTAAATTCACCTTAATTATATCGGTTAAGACATTTAATGTGTTCCAATCTTCTCGTTCCGCTGGATGCTTAGACAGAGACGCCACCAAGCGTTTTGGAAACAGGATAATGGGAGCTTTTATCAGCATACTTATATCTATGTCCACGCGATTAACAAGGCTAACAGGTGAGAACGGAATGGTACTGAAGACGTGGTACTTATACCCCCCCCCTAGACAGCCAGTTTTTTTGGGGGGGGAATTTAAACCACCTTCATGTCAACAGAAATAACTGAAGAACGAACCTACGTCTTCGAAGGCCTTTATCTGTCTTCACCAGTAGCGTGTAGCTCTGAGGAAGACCGCTAATTTCCAGCAGCCGTTTCTCTTTCTACTTATATGCCCAAATAAGTAGGATTCTTCTCGGGACAATTAAACATTTCCTCTCGGGCGGTGCCCGCCCTAGACTCCGCCGTCGTCGCAAACCAAGGACCTTTTCAGAGCTGTCAGGTTCCGGAGTTAGTCCTGACCGCCGGTCTCTTGGCCTTCGCTGTACAGCTCTGCAGCTCACGGTCAGTGTAATTCGAGATGCGAAACATCTATTTCGGTTTGCATAACTCGGAACGGTCCCCAGCCTTAGTGATGACGACGGAGAGAGGTCGCTGAAACGTACTGTTAGTTGTTCTAACACAGTGTGTGTGGGGGGGGTGGAAACGCCCTAACTGAACCGTATAGTTTCTACAAGCAGTAAAAACAGTTTGCGTCGGGCATCTTCGCTAATTTAAATAAGTATAGGATAACAACAACAACAACAAAAAAGAGGAGAGGGAAAATCTTAACCCCTGGGTTTATCCACCCGTATCTCACACCTCTCCATCGACTCGAAACCGTTAAACAAAGCGAACTGAAGGGGTCAAGGAAATCTGGTGGCTGGCTATACAGCACGGGCATAAAACCGGAGTTTGAATGTAATTTAATAGAATATAATAGCCTTTTTTATTTACTTCATCAGTCTTGGCTTTTGCCAAATCTGTTTCCTCTTTTAGAATAGCTCACAAACTAAGAATAATAATAATAAAAAACAACAACATAAAATAGTCCTCGAAATATTTCGGCACCTAGGCCAAAACGAGAACGCTTTTATTTATTTGTCAAATTTTCAAACCTACGGTATTTCTTTGTTCGTTTGTCTTGCGGGTGTATTAAGCTCCCTCCATAAGTAGGTTTGGGGGGGCGAGGGGTTAACGGTAACGGTGTACGACCGTTTATCTTTTGTACAAATAAAAACAAGTTTGCAATCGGTCGAAGGGCGTCCAATTATGTCCCACTACACGAAAGTTTAAAAAAAAAAAAAACGCACTGTCTTACTTTCACTTTAATTTTAAAAGTCGTCACTGCACAGCAAGAAAATCAACCGGCGCCATCTTCAGCTCTGTTGCGATCGCTTCCGTCATCGGCTTCACGCCATTATATCTTTTAAAAAAAACTACGTGTAAGTTTGCATTTTGTCCTCCTGACTTAAGTAAAAAAAAAAAAATTGTCATGATGGGCTGAATCCGGTGAAGTCAGGGCGTGTCCAGCGTCATGCTCTGAGCGTCCTTCCTCGCTATCCATTGCGCATGCCACACACGGTCCAGTCTTCCGGTGGTGGCTTCCCTCCCCTTCTTTCCTCCACAGTCCGAATAGGTTCGATCTCTTCTTCGGTCGGTCGGGCGGCCGCGGTGTCGTCTCTCTCCCCTTCCGGTTCTCGCTGGCCCTCGGATGGAGCGGAGCCCCTTGTGTCTGGAAGACTCAAAAAAAAAAAAAACAAAAAAAGTCGGAAGCGAGCGGTTGTTCCTCCCAGGAACCTGAATCCGTTCACCGACTCGTCCCGCCCGAGGCACTTGTCCGCTTCACCTGGTGGCAAAAGATGTCCTGTGTGGCGGCTGTTCGAGGGGGAGAAGTGCGCTGGGTTGGGGGTGGGGGAGGGAGGAGGAGAAGGGAGAAGAGAGAGAGAGAGAGATTGTCAGCAAGAGGAATCCATGATTTCGAGCAAACTCAACAGCTGGCGACGAGTTGCGACATCCGGCAGTTGTCTACCTTGTTCCGATCTGCTGGATTAATCCAGACGCGAGCTAGGAAGGAAAAAAACAAAAAAAAACCAGGCGGAATATGGTGGCCGACGGGCATCCGTCGAGTACACTTGCAGCTACGAGCCTCTCATCCCCCCTCCCTTTCAGAACCTGTTTGGTTCCTCTTCGGAAAGCCGCTTGTGCTTTGCGCTGGTAGCCGCGCATTGATTTCCTCTGCTACGACCTAAAGTGGTGAGGAAGAAAAGGAGTCCGTCTCATTTTAATTAAAATCATTTAAAAAGAGAACGTAAGCGAGTAGGTCTGACGATAAGGAATCCAACCTACCTACAGGACCTATAAAAATTATTGATGTTGGCAGGAAAATGGAGGAGAAAATACAGAAATAGAATTATCCCCAAGTGACGTCATCTCAAGCCTAAACCCACATAATTGGTAGATGCTTAATACGCAAACCTGTCCATTTAATCCTGAAGCAAAAGTCTTTCCGTCAGTTTTCCTAGTCCCAATAGTTTACACCAGGCGGACTTCATTGTTCTTAAATAAATCCAATTCACGACTATATGTACAATGATTCCTTTTTTCATAAGTATTTAACTATGTACTCTCACACACACCCCCCCCCCTGCGGGCAGGTAAGCCTGCTGCATTACCTGATACCATGCTACAGCGGGGACAGATGGACCTTGGTGCCTGACTGTTGAGGCGCACCCACCGTTCGATTTGTATCAAAAGGTCCTCCGTCACTGATATCTGAAGAGCCAAAAAACACTATATCTGGTGCCAGGAGCGGAAAACCTCAAAGCTTAAATGGTGTGAGTTTTTTTTTTTTTTTTTTAAAGATGTTATTAGCTTTCAAAAAAAAGAAGAAAGAAAGACGCGAAGAATTTAATAACACTTCGATTTCTGTTTGCCATTGAGGGAGAAAACTTGACCCCGACCTTCTTATTTTTTCTTCTTCTCGCAATTACGAGCGATGTTAGGTGCGAGCCAAGTGTAGATTATGCTCGGTGATTGAGCTGGCTGTGATCTACGCTGCGTGGCAGAGCGACAACTTCCTCACCCTGGGAAGTTGTGAACAGATGTAAATGAAACATATTGCAAGTTTAGTATTTCAATAAACTCGCCAAAAAGAGAGAGAGACAACTCTCCCTCCCTCCGCAAACCAACCAAATCAGTCTTGGAAAAAGTGGTGGGTTAGGGAGGAAGAAGCGGAAACATTAAGAAAATGTATTATCAAGACGAGAATTGTGACG
This sequence comes from Nautilus pompilius, assembly GCA_018389105.1. NCBI lineage: Eukaryota > Metazoa > Mollusca > Cephalopoda > Nautilida > Nautilidae > Nautilus > Nautilus pompilius. The sequence continues at coordinate 12,493 of JACATO010002260.1, forward strand.
GAAACACGGCGCTTTCTGGTTTTTTTCCATGGTTCCTGTAATTACTTCTATAGGTTTTATTGGCGCTAATGACGTCAGCGGCGATTGACGCGATCAAACAACTTTATCTCTCTCTCTCTCTCCCCTCCCCATCTTCTCGGATCCGTCTCGGGAGGAAGGAGGCTGGGAACCAGAGTTTACGGCGGCCATTCACCGGCGACTCGTTCTGCTTAATTTCAACGGGTCCGGTGCGGCGCTGTTTAATTGGTCTCGGTGTCCAGGCTGTGTTGCCGCTCAACACTCGCAGATTGAAAATGCCAGCCGCGCGCGCGCACACACACACACACACAACACACACACAACACAGGGGCGCGCAGATAGCGATCTGATCAGACGCAGCATTATTAGGTTTATTAAGACGCGCATTCCACTCGTGCTGAAAGATGTTACCGAGCTACTGGAACTCCCTTCGTCACGAACCGAGCTAGCACCATGACCCGGAAGCAGTTACACTTAATGACTAATCATAAGGCATATGCTTTATGGAGGAAACGCTCGCCAGTCACAAAAGAAATGGATATCAGGAAAGAGAAATTGATTTTCAATCTTAAAAAAGATAATAATAATAATAATAATATAATAATAATAATAATAATAATATAATAATAATAATAATAATAATAATAACTGGGGTAGGAAAGAAACTCGGCAACTGGTTTTGTGACCCTTTTCAATGAATTACATTTTATTGTAGGCTTTTAAAAATAAAAAAGAGGGTAATCTAAACGTTTTTGCACTTCGTTATATGGCACTAAAAATCTTGTACTCTAGACATATTTGAAACCCGTTCTAATCACGTGTTCGAATTTAAAGACCTAAAAAAAAAAAAAAACGAGGTTGTCTTTCCATAAGTAAAAGAACTACAACATTTTGATTGGCACTTAACGGAAACCGGAGTAGCCGGAAAAGAGGGGGAGCCGGCCGGAGCCCATCGACAAGCGCAAGACCGCCAGTCGTCTTGTATCGCGTGCTCGTCAGGGGGGGGGGCGTTGATGTCTGCCGTCGATACACGTCAGACTGCATCGTGCGTCGACATCTTCCGGGAACTCTTTCTTCTGGATGTGGGGAGATACCGATATGCGGGTCAGCCGGTGAAAGAAGAAAAAAGAAACTGGAGGTGACCACCGGAATCGAACTCAGTCCAGTCTTTTTTGCCATGAATGCAAATGCTCTTCTTGAAAGGCATTTCAAGAAACATAATTCAAAACCCCGAACAATGAATTCTGCCCATTTTCGTTCCGCATAAGATTAGTCACCAGAAAGAAAGTGAGTGTTAAAAGTAGCTTTCTTAGAGAACCAGTGTTTCTCGTTAAGTACACGTGTGGCTATAATTGACGTCATGTGCTTAAGTATGCGTTTAATTAGGAATAACGTGTCCTGGTGGTGTCCCATGCCACGCGCGTACGTCGTCTTTGACTTCTGAAGTCTAGGAAAGTCTCATGGCAGGAAGCTCGAAGGAGTGTGTGTGTGTTTGTTTGTTGGAGATGTCAGGTGTGGTGACCGAACGAGTAGTTTACCAAGGTATGGTTGGGAGCTCTTTGCGATGATCACAGTGCGAAGTAATCAAGAGTTAGCTACGGAACATCCACCACTTCTAGCGGAAAAAAAAACCCTATTGTAACTCTTTATTTTTAAGATGTGGGAGAAAATCAAGTGCCCGGTTGGTGAGGAAAAGCGGAAAGAAGTTATGCCACGGCTGGCACGTCAAAACCGAGCCGCCAGTCTCGACCGGGATTCGAACTCGGGCTCTCGATCTCCGTGGTCTACCACGAGATCTCCGGCTGCCCAACTGGCCAT
>JACATO010002261.1:0-35894 GCA_018389105.1 Nautilus pompilius
CTCTTCTCTCTCTCTCTGTTCTGACGTCAACTCTCTCTCTCTCTCTCCATATCTCTCTCTCTCTCTCCCTCTCTCCTCCCTCCCTCCCTCCCTCCCTCTGTGGTTTGCAAAATAGAAAATTATTGATTCATTCAGCCCTGATATCCTATCCGAGTTGACGCACGGCTTTTCAGAATTACGAACGTTTGTAACCTTGCCTGGTTATTTTACAACAGCCACAAACTTAATTAAAGCAATAAAAGTTAACAATTCATAAACTGTTTTCCAGTGTCGGGATAGGTTAGTTAAATTGCCGAGAATTTTAGGCTAATTCCAGAGATTTATGGAAAAAAGAAACAAAGTAGGCATTTAGAAAGTTTTTTTTAAATATTGTGTTTGCGAGGTTAAAGTAGAAAATAATTTACGTCATTAGATAAGTTGAAATTACATCTGAAAGAATATAATTTTTCAAATATAATTTAAAAAAACAAACTGGTATTTAAAATAAACTTTCCACAGATTATAGTAAAAGAATTTCAAATAGTGCGAATAAATCATTTCAGAATAGCTGCATTGACAGATTGAAGGTAAATGTTCATCAGAACGATGGCTGACGGGTTAAAGATGACTGTCGTCAAAATTATGGTTAACAGGTTACAGTAAATGTTCATCAGAACTATGGCTGACGGGTTAAAGATGACTGTCGTCAAAATTATGGTTAACAGGTTACAGTAAATGTTCATCAGAACGATGGCTGACGGGTTTAAAGATGACTGTCGTCAAAATTTATGGTTAACAGGTTACAGTAAATGTTCATCAGAAACTATGGCTGACGGGTTAGTAAAGATGATGTCGTCAAAATTATGGTTAACAGGTTACAGTAAATGTTCATCAGAACTATGGCTGACGGGTTAAAGATGAATGTCGTCAAAATTATGGTTAACAGGTTACAGTAAATGTTCATCAGAACTATGGCTGACGGGTTAAAGATGAATGTCGTCAAAATTATGGTTAACAGGTTACAGTAAATGTTCATCAGAACTATGGCTGACGGGTTAAAGATGACTGTCGTCAAAATTATGGTTAACAGGTTACAGTAAATGTTCATCAGAACTATGGCTGACGGGTTAAAGATGACTGTCGTCAAAATTATGGTTAACAGGTTACAGTAAATGTTCATCAGAACGATGGCTGACGGGTTAAAGATGACTGTCGTCAAAATTATGGTTAACAGGTTACAGTAAATGTTCATCAGAACTATGGCTGACGGGTTAAAGATGAATGTCGTCAAAATTATGGTTAACAGGTTACAGTAAATGTTCATCAGAACGATGGCTGACGGGGTTAAAGATGACTGTCGTCAAATTATGGTTAACAGGTTACAGTAAATGTTCATCAGAACGATGGCTGACGGTGTTAAAGATGACTGTCGTCAAAATTATGGTTAACAGGTTACAGTAAATGTTCATCAGAACGATGGCTGACTGGTTAAAGATGACTGTCGTCAAAATTATGGTTAACAGGTTACAGTAAATGTTCATCAGAACGATGGCTGACGGGTTAAAGATGACTGTCGTCAAAAGATGGCTGACGGGTTAAAGATGAATGTCGTCAAAATTATGGCTGACAGATTATATAAACGACATCTAAAGAAAACAATAGTTAATGGCCAAAAACAACAAAAATACGCGAAAATCACGTCAGACAGTTAAATAAATTAAAGAAAACTGTAAAGATACTTCTTTCATCATGACAGGACTCTTGTGAAAATCCCTGCCGAGCAGGGTGCGAAAATCTATGACGTCACATAAAACATTGGCGAACTTATCTCCCTTTGTAGAGTTTTTTTTCCCCTTGGTTCTCCCTAAATATGAGAGGTAACTCGTGCAATTAAATTCTATACGTAACGGGTCTGTCTTCCACCACAACAGCGGTGGAGACCCAGGGCGATTCATTGATACCCTTCGCCTCTCGGCTCATAAAAGACTTTGTCTTTCTCCCGTACGCCGTTCTACAGAAAACTTCACGCCGCCATTTCGTAATCCGTGATTGGCTTTATAAAAAAAAATAAATAGAATAAATAAATGATTCATTCGTCGAGTAACCAGCTTTCAAACCAGAAATTCTGTAAGGGTTAATCTTATTTTATTGGGTCCCATCGCGCAAAAAAAAAAATATTGTTTTTGCTTTGATATTTTCAAGCCGTCGTTTCGTAAAACGCCAACTAGTAGTAGTGGTGGTATGCTTCGAGCCACGTTTGACGGATCGTTTTTATTTTTCGGACAGAATATCTTACTTCCGACCGGAGGAATTCTGGGAAGGCGTTATCGTGGTGGCATCAAAGCACCGGATGGGCAAGCTCCGAGCATACATCCAAATTGACGTTTTTTGTTTTTTTTTTTTAAAAAATATAAAAAAATGAAACAAAGAGATGTTTGGAGAGAAAGGCATGCGGAATATGGCTTTGGTAGTCTGGTGGGAGGATTTACCATTAAAAACTTCTTTTACAAAACTACCTTTCGTAAATATTAATAATAAATGGTTATAAGGGCCAATTATTATTATTAACGAATGTGTGAAAGATATTTGGAATTCTTCGAAGATTGTTCCCGGACGCTGACTGACAGCTGTCTGCTGCCGATAAAAGTAGATCTGTTGTTATCGGGGTCTAATGCTCACTTTCTGCTCCCTCTCCGTTCTGTGAATTAGAAAGAAAGAACCTTAACAAATTTAATGCCAAAAATTGTAAGTATGATACCGTACTATCTAAGTAAATCTGTAATGTGAGCACCAGTTTTATCGCTGTTTGCCGACTCCAGATCAAATATTTTAAAGGTAAATCTAACAGATAAAAAAGTCGAACGAAGCTTGTGCGCTAATTCTAAATGCAGAGATCCTTCTTTCTTATCCTTTAAATAAATTAGCATGGACGGGTTAGCAAACAAAGAGATAGTTGAAATCTCGTTTACATACGGAATGACCTGTTCCGGTCGACATTTTCACCTGCGCTTAGTCCACATTTTATACCCGCCCAATACTTAGCTGTTTAAAGCAGATGTTTGACCCTTTGCTGACGAGTACCCAGTGTATTTACGTGGGGTGGGTACCGATCTTGACAGAGTAATCCTCTAAATGTACGTTTCCAAGGTTTCGCGGGCTGCAGATAATCCCTACATGGCTAAAACATGGAACCGTCTCAATCGAAGAACCTCCAAACTCCCGCTTTTAACCCTAACTCCTCCGTAGGCCCGGCGGGTATTTAGAAAAAAAAAACGAAACCTTATTTTAATGCTCAAATTCTAAAATAAAATTTAAAAAAAATAGGAAGATAATTTAACTGCTTTTCTTTTAGAAAAAAAAGGAAAATAATCGTCTATTAACTAAAAGAGAATCCCTATTGTGACGTCACCACATAAATGACGTCATCTGGCTACTACGAAGTCTTACCCGCGACGACGCGATGGGACGGAGGATGGCCGCCATTCGCCTGGGTCAAGATGAGATGGAATTGACGAGGTAAGGGCAAACTCTTTTGTTGTTGTTGCAGTCCTGCTAATTCCTACACGGAGGACCGTGTCAGAAGAGCGCATAAACCCGGTTTCTTCCGCCCAGAGCTGGCCCCGCTGCCGTACAAGGGGGCGGAAGAGAACGAAAGGGAGCCTATCACAGGGATTCTTCTTCTGGCTGGTAGCGCGGGGAAACCGCAGCATCCAGAAAAAAAGGGGGCAAAAAAAAAAAAGAACTCGCTGAACGTGTCGGTGCTGAGGTGGATGATTGGCCTAAGACGCACCAAACAGAGGGCGCTGCAATTTGTAATAAAATCGTATAGATGACGATATATAACTGAAGTCATGATACAAAGTCTTTTTTATGGTTTTAGGAAAAAAGAAACCGTCGCACGTTCAGTGGCGATTCCACATTTAATAGCCATTCTACAAAATCCTGTTTTAAATATCCAGTAATTATACCTCGTGGAAATTCTAATCGTGTCTCATACGGAAAATGCCCAAGATATCTCGAGGACAGAATGGTAGGTTAACGATAAAACGGATCTTACGACAATCAATTAGGGTGCAAAGTGTTTGGCTACATCTGGGCGGTTAGTTCCGTATTTAAATGAATTCTTTAATCGTAAGAAAAAAAATATGATATTTTCGTCTTTTTTTGAAGTTAATTAATGGGCCAACTGTAGTACCTCATTTGAGAAAATCAAAATATGAACAAATAAAAACGTTGCTATTTATGCATGGTGTGTGTGTGTGTGTTAGAGAGAGAGAGAGGAGAGAGAGAGAGAGAGGAGAGAGAAGAGGAGAAGAGAGAGAGAGAGAGAGAAGAGAGGATGAAGAGAGATGGAGATGGAGAGAGAGATGGAGAGAGAGAGAGACCAAATAAATGGAAAATTTTTTTTAAAAAAGAGAAGCACTTGTTATCTGGCAAATTTATTCAACTTTATAAAAAAATATTTTAGAAAAATACATGCAGATTAATGCATAATATACGATTCTAGAAATGTGGAAAAATATGTCTAATTGGAATATATTTCTTACGGGGAAAATAGAGTTCATACATCCACTACAGTTTGTGATTCGGTTTGGAAGTCAAAGATATTTAAATGCATATAAAATAATTAATCAGATATTATCTATACCTAGGACACCACAATAATGTTTTTTTGAGCTTTTCTGAAATATGATTTTAAAAATCAGTGAGGTCAGGATGCTATACCGCACATCGTCTTGCACAATTATGACGCATTTGAACATCAAGCAGCACAATATTTTACACAACTATGATACAACCACACATCATACAGAAAACCATCTTGCACAGCTATCGCCTAATCGAAGGTCACGTAGCACACCATCTCGCACAACTATGACAGGCAATGTGACGTCATCATACAGCGATGTGCACAGCTCTGACGCGTCTTAAAATTGTTCCTGGACTTTTTGACCGGAAAGATGTTGCACATCGCCCAGAGATAGTTGCTAAGCAACGGAAGTTTAAATGCACTGACATTCTCTTGAGAACGAACGATGCAGTGAGTTAATGAAAGAATAAACCAAAACTGTTTTTTGTTGTTGCTGATGTTGTTGCTGTTGTTGTTGTTGTTGTGTTTGTTGCTGTGTTGTTGTTGTGTTGTTGTTGTTGTTGTTGTTGTTTTGTTTTGTTTCGTAATCAACTGTCGTCGCACTGCCCCTCCAATGATCGGCGGGTTGGGAAGAGAGGCCGCTTGGAATTCCCATGCACATCGTCCTGACTTCATATTCCCCCAAAACCCGACGTCTACTTTAAGACGAATGGCTTTTACTTCAAAGCTTTAACACCGCTACTGAAAGACATTGTGTGCCAATTATTACCGGAACAAAAACGCAGCCACGTTTCTGTAATCGCAGGCGGGTACTTTGTGTTGGATGCATCCATTATCAAAACAACGCCATTCCTTTTCTTCTTCAGATGCGCCCACACCCGAAGACCCCGGCCCCCTTAACGACTGCTTCGCAGACAAAACCAAAACAATACCACAAAAATGCGCATTCGTTGATATTTTCTACTTTATTGCTCTACAACTGTATCTTTCCAAAGAAATTACTACATTACGGATTTTTATTTTAGTACAAACCCATTATGGATGTGAAAGGGATTCTCAAGTGGCTTTTTATTATGTTGAAAATGCGTTTTCACATTGTAGCACATCTGGGAGGATCCGGTTATTTTCGTTCACCCCTGTATAATTTGTCAGGTGTCCGGAATTTGAATAAAAGGGGATCTGTCATGGCCCGGGTGTATATATAATATATATATATGATAAAAACAATATTTATTGAGCTGTTAAACGAAAGTAAAACAAACAGGGACTGGTTTCAGTTTTCAGTGTACACTTTGATGAGACGAAAAGCTGTTAACTTGGAAGGAGAGTGTCCATTCTGCTCAGATTTACTGCGGAGAAGGCCGCGGGGTGTGAATCCGACCCCACCCCCCTAATCAAGCAAAGCCGCTATCCCATATTTTAAATCTCAAAAAAAAAAAAGAGAGGAGAGAGAGAGTAAATTCCTCTTTTACGAATGTGTTTCAGCTCATAGAGTTTATGCTCCGTTAATTCTTTTAACGAAAAAAAAAAAAAATTCTAAATTTAGCCACAATTTAAAAACTAGCCAATGATATATGAGTTCAGATTTACTGCGGCAGCGATATTTTAAAAAAAAACAAAACAACAACAACAAAAAAAACAAGCTTGGTAAATATTAACGCTGGTCCGGATTGGTCCGAAGGGTCCTACCCCGTTCTATAAACAAACATGGCGTACAAAATGGCTGCTATGAGAAGTATCCAACTGGGCGGTTTCAGGGCAGCACCCGTGTTGCAGTGATCCGTGTCACAAAAGCAATAGAGAGCCGTAAAGTTCTGGGTTGGGTTGGTCCAGTTGTGGCATCCGTTTGTCTCGTTCATGCCTGGCAATGATCCCATTGTATAACAAACCCGTAGGATTCCTACCCAGCCATCTGGAATTACAGACAAACTAACGATATTATCTAGAAATAAAAAAATAATAATAGATAAATAATTTCAATAAGTAAGTTAGAATCAATCTCTCTCTCTCTCGAGAGCTCTCCTCTCTCTCTCTCTCTTGGAGGAGCGCCCAAAGGCTCTGGGTCGGACGGAAAACTCTCTCTCCATCTTTCTCTCTCTCTCTCTCTCTCCAATCTTTCTGTCTCTCTCCATCCTCTCTCTCTCTCGTTCGGATGTCATCTCTCGCTATCGCTCGCTCAACGCCGATCTCGCTCAGAGGGCGGTCGTCTCTCCATCTGTTCTCGCTCTCTTCTGGCTGAGTCACGCTCTCTAGCTCTCTCTCTATCTCTCTCTCCATCTTTCTCTCCATCTCCCTCTGTTCTGACGTCATCTCTCTCTCTCCATCTCTCTCTGTTCTGACGTCATCTCTCTCCCCATCATTTATCTCTCTCGCTCCATCTATATCTCTCTCTCCATTTTCTATCAATTTCTCTCTCTCCACCTTTCTCTCCATCTCTCTCTGTTCTGACGTCTCTCTCTCTCTCTCTCTCCATCTCTCTCTCTCCATCTCGCTCTCTCTCTCTCTCTCTCTCTCTCCATCTCTCTCTGTTCTGACGTAATCTCTCTCTCTCTCTTCCCTGGTTACAATCATTGTTGATTTCTATGGAATTTATATAGAAAGTAATAAATAGAAAGAAAAAAAAGAGACTTAAAGCATAAACCATATAACAGTAAGAACAAAACAGCAAAGTGTCCAGATCTAAATTCCGGTCTATATTTCTTTAAAGAAACCTCATCATAAAATTTTCTTCATCCGTAGCCGACCTTCAACAACCAGCGCCACAACATAAGTACTTAATACCACCCGTGTCATGCTTTGGAATTTCTTTCGCAGTCTTCGGTAGATAAGAAATAATAAGAGAGAAGCAAGCAGGCGACGAGCGACGAACCAGTTCATGTACGTTATATGTATAATTAAAAAGCCATCAATGTAAGGAACATGTAATAGGCAGTCGATGGGAGATAACTCCGTCATCTAAACGTTAACTCCCGACGTTATACAAATAAAAGCCTGAGAGTAATAATTATACACTGATGGAGAATCGTGCTGATTTTGTAACATGAAAGAATATTTACCGACGCGGGGGGGGGAGGGAGGAGAGGATGCTAAAATGTATGTTAAAATTAAAACTATTGTTTGTTTTTATGTACTTATTAATTACGGCTCAGGCGTAGATTTTCTTTGATAAAACTTCTCTTGTGACGAGAATTATCGCCCTTTAAAAATAAAATCTTGATTTTTTGTTGTTTTTTTTACAGCGGAGAGATATATATATAAAAAAGACCAGTGAAGCTGCCGTGAGGACGAAGAGATCGACGGGGCGGAATAGCAATTAGTCCGCCCGTATATTCAAATTAGCCCGCACGAGAGAGTCACTCCGTCTTCGGCGGAATGGCACGAATTTATTTGCAAAACGTTAGAAGAAGAAGAAGAAAGAAGAAGAAGATGGAGAAAAATCAATTTCTGGTAAATTGATAGTGCATGAAGACTTGGAAAAGCAAAACAAACAGGGACTCTGTGTGTGTGTGTGTTGTGTGTGTGTGTTTCTTTTTTTTGTTGTTGTTTGTTTCAAACTCTGTCACGTTCGATTTCAAACAGCAAATAAAACTTACCCGGTAATGGAGGCAAATCGCCGTCCGCCCTACACATTTCGTTTTTTTAAAACAACCCTCGTTTATTGGCCGACACGTCCTGATTTTGTAATGTAATCTGGGAAGATCTGTACAAAGTTCAACGTTGAGAGAGAGAGAGAGAGATACTAGCTTCTTTTCTTAAGAGTTCTCCATCACACTCTTGGCTTCCACAAGTTTTCTGTTTCCGTGTTTGACGTCCTGATCCATGATATACCCACGATGGAAGAGTGTTAGGTGCTTCTCGCACTACTCACACCAGAATTGCAGAGCTTCTTAACCAATTGGTAACCCGATGTAATCTTGCTCGCGATCGGGATTCGAACTTCGTCTCTCGATCTTGTAAATCCAGCAGTTTATAGAATGATATACACGTCCAGTACCCACGGTACATCAAATAATTATGACAGGCATCTATCTATCTGTATGCCTGTGTATGACAGCCATTTAAGATCTAAGGATTAAGATGACCCGATTTAAATGCTTTTAAAAATCAGATTATAAACTAAAATCTGCCAATTTTCTAAGATTTCAGATTTTATTGATATAAAATAGTTGAAATATCTGGCTAACGACTCATTGACTTTGAACACGAAAGTACATTTTTGTTGACTGTTTTTTTAAAAAAAAAATGTGCCGAATATATTGATTTATTCAACGATTTAAGGAAATCAATGTTTACCTAAAAAGTAGACATAATAAATACTTTAAAAATACAGCCTCAATGAAAGTTTTCCCAGATGTAAATTGGTCTTTGTAGTACATCTAATGTTCATTATATTACTGACATGTGGCATGAGTATTTTGATCAGTGCATTTTGTGTATTTTATATCGCTTGTAGGCTAGGTAGGTTTCATGAAGATACAGCCCTTCTGCCAGTCTGATTTACGGATGGCTTATTTGTGATTTAAGATACGCGAACCCCTGTCTTAACACTAGGGGTGGGGGTTGGGGCGGAAGCTAAGGACCTCTCATAATGATGAGCTAGAAGGTGGAAGGAAAAGTGCCTGTGCGCATGAAGGGACATAGGAGTTATCTTGGTACAGAAGAATATCGCGCGGTGGTCGAGGCGCAAACTGAAAGTACAACTACACTTGGTTCGGGAAAGCGGAGTATCCTGAGAAAATCTCGGCAGACAAGTGAAAGGCACGTCCACCCATATCCGTCACCCGTAGCCCCCACTCAACCCATAGATTGAAAATTATCCCGTTGAATTTACCTAATAGACAATGGATATCGTTTTCAAATCATAGGTAATTCAAAAAGAACGGGTCCAGCGCTACGCCTCGCTGCTCGGCCAGGTATTGCATTCTACGCCCCTACAGGCCAAACAAAAACCGAGCATCTCTCTGTTCAGTGAACCGTCACCCGATTGATTTAGTGACTGCATCCTTCTCCCCCTCCGCAGACTTACCATTTTTGTGCAAATTTCTAAATTCAATTATCGTTATTTGTTTACGGAAAAAATAAGTCTTTGTTGTTGTTGTTGTTGTTGCCGCATTCGAATCTGAATAAATCTGTTTCCGGTTCAGATTTCAGTGTCTCAGTCACGGAATTTCGTTTGTATTAATTTTAAAAACGAAACAAAGAGAGAGAAGGAAAAAAACTCCCCAAAAAGGCGGGTTTTGGGGGGGGGGTCAAACCGTCTTGGAATCGCCACTGGGCCGCCGAGGAGAGCTGAAGTGGGGAAGGCGACGGAAAGAAGAATATTGTCAACGAAAGGGGGCGCGCAAGAGAAAGTGGCTGGTGCGGATTTTTTTTTTTTTTAAAGTTCGAGACGGAGATGTTGGCAAAGCTCCGGCCAAACGGGACGGAGACAGCTGTCGGGGACCAAGGGCAAAGCCGGGGGGGTGGGTGGGTGGAGAGTTTCGGAGCCAAGGGATTTGACAACAACGGGCAGCCATTTTGATCGGTTAGGCCGGCGGTGCTAACTCGGCTGTGGGTGGTGGAATGACGTCCGACGGAAGTCGTTCGCGTTTCCGGCAAAACGTCGGCTGCGACCGAGCGTGGAATCATGGGAAACGTGAAATTTTTGAAAAAAAAAAACTGCATCACGTGACGTACGGGAAAACGGTTTATTTATTGCACGTTCTTAGGCGAATAGCAGAAGGTCGCCATGCTCGAACTCTTTCAACGTAACGATTTGAGTCAGGGCTCTCGGGAGCGCCATGCAGGCCGGCATCCCACACAGCTATGTATGGCGGACAGAGAAGCCGCTAGAGAAAGAGGGCGGCCGGTGTGGTGCGTGGCGACACTGCAGCGCCCCCATCCGACAAGCGAGCGCGCTACGCGTTACGAGCCTAGCCGTTGCCCATTTTGCAACATCTTCAAGCCCCACTTTACGGTCGGCTGTAACTTAGCGCCTTCTTAAAGCTGTTCCGTCGCGGAAACTCGCTCTGCATCAGGGGCAGGAGAAACAAGTCCAGCCAGCCGTACCGATTTCCCCAGAGTAGACAGAAAAAAAAAGACCTACAGACATTTTACTTGTATATCTTTTTGAAGCCGCGGGGGACAGTGCGGTTTATTGCTTTATGAGACACCCCAGCCGCCCGAGTGACACGGTACGCTAAGTTCTTTAAATTGTCCGCGCGTGGCATTCTCCACGAGAGAGATCGTAAGAGAGACAGTCGATGACAGGAGTCGATTTCGGTGCCTCGCACAACCGTGACGTGTTTGGGTCCTGTTTGTTAGTGAGGGAATTCCGTGATGCGGGGATGAAGAAATAAAAGGGGTTTTGAACGCGCCCTACCATTTCAAGAATTCAAACAAAAATCAAGCAAACACGAGACATTACTTGAGGTCACTTTCATCTAATGCCGTGAAGGCGGGTTGGCGATAGGGTTTTGAATTCTTATGGCAGCCATAGGAATCAATATATATATATATACTTCGTTGGTTTTACCCCAGCAGGCAGAAAGGGGACTTTTCTTTTGAGATGGATTTAATTAGATTCGGTGAATATAAAACAGAGAGAGAGAGAGAGAGAGAGAGAGAGGAGATGGAGAGAGATGGAGAGAGATGGGGAAAGAGGAGAGAGAGAGAATGAGATACATGGAGAGAGATGGGGAGATGGAGAGAGCGAGATGGGAGGTCAGGAGAGAGCGAGAGAGAGGGAGAGAGGAGAGAGGAGAGAGAGAGAGAGAGAGATGGAGAGAGAGGAGGGAAAAGAGAGAGATGGAGAGCGAGCGGAGAGAGAGAGATGGGGAGATGGAGGCGAGAGAGAGAGATGGGGAGCGATGAGAGAGGGAGGGAGAGAGAGAGAGAGAGGAGAGAGCGAGAGAGAGGATAGAGGAGAGAGAGCGAGAGAGAGATGGGGAAAGATGGAGAGAGAGGGAAAGAGATAGATGGAGAGAGATGTACGTGACTTATTTTAATTGGCGCTATTTGTTTTCCCGTGAGATATTTCGGAGCGCTGCAACAGGGAAGCAGCGGTTCTGAGGCAGAACTGAAAACAGAGACAAAAGGCGGAGATGGTGCGACGGTAACAATGTCAGTCAGTCAGGGCTTTTATTGATTTTATTCAAAAGTGAACACAAAAACAGCCCATATACATATCTGTGGTTTTACTTTCACCTGCCTCTCTCGAATGGATTCCTGAAACATCGTAAACACTTTCGAGCAGCGAGAAGCGTTTTGAAGTTTTTACTCTTTGGCGAAAAGTATACAAGTTACTGCTAAGAAAAGGGGTTGGTTGGGGGCTGAATAGAATTTGTATTTACATTTTCTGAAACCTCCCCCCATCGTTATTTATCTATTACCTATTTCCTTATTATTTAATATTTAATGCCAACTTTTAAAGAGAAGATTTGCCTATACCATCTGGAAACACTGAGGGTATTTTTTCCTTAGATAATAATAATAATAATAATAATAATAATAATAATAATAATAATAATAATAATAATAATAATAATATAATAATAATGTATGTTTTCCTTAAGAGCCTTATCGCAGACTTTTTAAGAGAAAACGGGGTCGAAGAGAAAAGTCAGAAGAGAAGTATTATACCACAAGAGATGTGAGAAAGTGTCGGTGGTTTTCTTTTTTTTGTCAAAGAGAAGGATAAATAAGCAGAAAACAAATTGTAGATATAAAAATTGTAGTTTTTTCTGCGCCTCCCTGTGAAGCTCACCGGGAAAGAACAAACACTATGGGCTGCTAGCAACAGTTGTTCCGTAATTACAAAGAATTTTGTTGAGAACTTACGGCATATCGTTAACTTCAGCGAATTTAAGTTTTAAGAATTTTCCTACCATTTATGGGCTTCCATACTTCCCCGTAGCTCTCTCGTCAGGAAGACCACAAACAAATGTTGATTGCATCATACTTGTGCAAAATGGCGACCTTTGTACGATTCTGTTTGAGTTTCGTACCTTTTCCACTCTCACTCCAAAAGAGCTCAGAAACACGAGCTATGGCATTCAGACATCTCCTGCGTTCGTTTCAATAATCAATGGTGACAAATTGTTAGCTTTTGCTAACATTTCGCAGAGTTAAGCGCTTTTCTCTTCAGAGGCGACCATAACTGCTTTCGTAGGAAGAGTCAGACGATGCTTCGAGCCCGAGTCGATGCCAAAAGATAACAGGGTGAGATAAGTCTTCGTCGCTCTTCGGTTTCACATAACGAAGCTGAACAGGTTTCGGGTAACCCCGTGGAACTACCTACAGGTCGTTCGCTCTCTGAGAAGAACAGGAAAGTGCTGGAGTTGATTTGAGAAATACATTGGAAGCATTACCTGTTTTTCGTTTGCTTTAGTGAAATCAACAGCAGCAGTCGGACCCCGACGCTATCCACCATACAAAGTAAAAAATGGTATCCTTTATGATTATTCAGATTTCTGTAAACTTCAGCGATCTTTTTAAAGCGGGCCCCGTCACGACTCAAAAAACAAATGATGCCACAAGGTATAGGCGAGAGGTTCTCTGTACTTCATCATTAACGATCCAACAAGGAACTAACAGACTCCTTTACTCGACATTCACAGGACATTAGCTGTGATGGACAGTAAATGCCATGTGAATACCAAGTAAAGATGGTCTTTCGTTTCCTTGCCAACGATTAGAGATGGAGCAAAAATAACTTCTCGCCCGATGTAAGCCTAGAATTACTATCCATACTTTCCAAATCCTAGCCCCTAAAACAACAAATTAGAAAAAAAAGGGGTTAATTCTTCAAGTTGAGTCCCTTTCTTGACTACATGAGGAATATTTCAGAAGCGAATGGTTTAAAAGTACGAATCGGTCAATTTGCTTACCCTGAATAACCTTCCATATTTATGCCTTTGTTTGACTTGGCTTTGTTACTAATCAATCATTTCGTCCGGATTCGCATCCCGAATTACTCCGCCTTCTCCGACCCGTGGGCCCCCACCCATCTGTCTTCCATCGTTAGGTGGTATCGATATCCCTTTGTGGATCCCGACAGCTGCCGATATAGTGGATCGCCACGGAGCCGCATCGCCGGAGAACATCAAAGGGGCGTGACTGATGTTCTTCCATTACATCAGCGATGCGCAATAGCCCCTATACCTCTTTATCGAGCGCTGGCGCCCCCCCCCCACGTTTTTTCTTACTTCTAGGAAAGACACTAAGATTCGGACGA
Source organism: Nautilus pompilius (assembly GCA_018389105.1). Classification (NCBI taxonomy): domain Eukaryota; kingdom Metazoa; phylum Mollusca; class Cephalopoda; order Nautilida; family Nautilidae; genus Nautilus; species Nautilus pompilius. The sequence goes on from JACATO010002261.1 coordinate 13,785, forward strand.
GACGAGTTAACATCTAGGCAGTCAGTCGCGACAGAAGGTGGTTGTTAGGACAGCATCCGCTGCAAGATCAGACAGAGTTTGTCGGTTTAAGCGGATGGACCCGACGCATCCCTTGATGAGCGGATGCGGGAGACTGACAACTGGAAGTAGATCCTCTTTTTTAAAAAAAAAAAAAAAAAATTAAGGCATTTAGGGACTTCTCGAAGTCGACGTCGGTAAGAGGGGGGGATCTAGACAGAATCAGAGCAGCTGCGATTAAAATCTTGAAGTTCGCTAAAAAAAGAAAGAGTTCAGATCAAACGAATCATTCGTGGAGTAGGGGCGCGGTCCAAGAAGGAAAGTGGAGAAAATCTATTTCAAAAGAAAAAAGAGTTTGTAAAAGGGGAGGTAATTCACGCAGTTTTAACTCTGAGCAGAGCGCGGAGAAAAGGAAATGGGTGCTTACGCGGTCGGTCTACGAAGCCTGGAAGCGTCTGTAAGGGTTGGGGAGGAGGGAACTTAACAGTAAAATAATTTAGAAAAGAGGATGTTTAGATGAGAATATTCGGCCTGATGATAAGTTCTAACACGATCCGAATGTGACGAGTTTTACGGCGTAAGACGCTACCACCGAACCAACGCGACTGAGTTCGAATCCCGGTCAGCTCGGTTTCCCTTATTCCACCCCCCCCAATAGTATGGTTCCTTCCGGCTCCCCTCACGTTTTTTTCCAACCATCAGGTCTCTTTGGCATCCTCCCACATCTGAAAACAACAAGTTTCCACGGGACGTTGTGAAGCGGAAGGTAAAGGGAGCTTACTGCGTCTTTCCTTGCCGAAAGACCGTGATGCGGACTTCTGCGACCAACACCCCCACCCATAGATCGAGTGTCAGAGACTGAGCAGACACAAACAGATCGATTATTTGTGGCAGATGGGATGGATGTTTTTGTGGGGCTTCCACGGGCGATTACGGCCGCAGTTCTATCATCTGAAAATATTCTTTTATTTATTTTATTTGACAATTTTTGTTGATACTGGTCAGTTTCACGAAATTCGTTCCATCACAGAATTGGTAAAAGTTCAAAGCTCACTTTTGTAAAACAATCGGCCTGTGATCGATTAATTTTAGAACAAGAAACCTTTTACTTTAAAGGGTTAATTCGCGCTCTAACTGAAGCTGAAGCTGATTTTTATAAGTAGGTTTTGTGCATCAATGTAAAAGAAATGCAGGAGGGGAGGGTGTGTGTCTCCCAAAATGATGTATACAAACTTTGGTACGCTACCATACAAAGGCGGTTTGTCTTTCAACGTTAACACGTGTTTCATCCAGAACCTCCCAGATGGCGCCACGGTGCAACGCAACAGTGCGCCGCTGACGTCACGTGTTTTCAGGGCGCGTGGTAGTAAGATGATCAGCACTAGAAATTTTGATAATGCCAGCGTGCATGGACACGGGACTATGAGTCACCCACCACTAATGTTGCTTACACTTGCGAGATTAAGGAAGAAGTTTGGGGCCGAAAACATTGTGCGAGACGTGTGCAAAAAAAAGGGGGGGAGCAGGGGTCACGAGTGTGGACAGGTATCTTTCCCGCGGTCTTATTGGGTCATTCTTCTTTAATGGCACAGTGCCAGGTGACTGTTACCTCAATCTCTTTGCAAGCAGCATCGTGCTCCGTATAGAGACCTTGTCTGGCAATGAAAAAGTTTTTTACCAGTCAGATGGGGCTGCCCCACATTTTTATGGAAGTTGGATTGGACGGCGTAGACCAGCTGAATACAGACTCTGTCATGCCACCAGACAGTGAAAGCTTTTCTGACTTTTTCACTTTAGTCTTTACTCATTGGTAGATATATCCCCAGCGTGCCCGTTTTTTCTCGGCTCCCACGTGGGGGAGGGGGAGGGAGTTGGTTTACTCTGAGTCGGTGTTTGAAGTCTTACCAGTTTTTGCGTTTTCCCCTAGTCCCCTGCATGTACCGACTTGCTCTACGGTAGCTTTTCCCGGGTAGTACGGTTGCCGTATTACTTTTAATAATCAAACGAGGTTCTATCAAACTTGCTCCTGCTTCGGGTCCACCTAGAATTTTCCGGCTAACCGTTACACCCAGCTAGCGGTCTGGGTAAAAAAGCGAGTTAAGTAGTCACGTGGGAAAGTATTCCACGACAAAGAAGCTGCGGACCCTCTCTCTCTCTCTCGCTCTCTCGTCTCTGTAGTGACGTAATATATCTGTAATGACATCATCTCTCTATGCTGACGTCATCTCTCTCTTCATCCCTCTTCATCTCTCTCCTCCTCCTCCACCATCCCTCTTCATCTCCCCTCCATCCCATCTCTCTCTCCCCTCCCCCTCTAATCCCTCTTCAGTTCTCTCCCCCTCCTTCCATCTCCCCTCTCTTCCTCTTCATCCTCTCTCTCTCTCTCCCTCCCTCCCTCCCTCTCCCTTTTCCTCTCCCGGTGGGTTTTCGCTCGACCGAAAGTAGTTTCCTGAGTTCTCTCAGTTTATAGATATAATTAAGTGGATGCTGAATTCCCATAAACAATAAGCCCGAGTGTAAAACCGCTAAAATCACGACTACAAAAAAGGAAAATCTCTGTTTTCTTTAATCAGAATAACGTAGAATAATTACTATACGCACATTTGGCCCCGTTGCTAGCAGTAATTAGGGACCAGTAGGGATGGGAAAGCGTTGTTTATATATTCACACTTCTCTCTAATTGCAGGCTGGGGAAGATGAATCGGGTCGGAGTAATTGTGACCTGCGCCGACAGGAATAAGAAACAAAAAAACAACACACAATTAATTACAATGTCCATAATTATTCGTCTTCAAGACTCAAGAGAGGGAGCCACGGAACTCAGCTCCGAGCCGAGTTAAACCTCGTCATATTTTGGCAAGGAACCGCGACTGACCGAAATATCGGCCGGCCCCACCCCCCACCCCCACCGTTGTTTGCCGCTAATCTACTTCCGCCCGGTTTCCGCCGTTCGTCCGGCTGCCAACTCGTCCTGTGGATTATTCCCTTTTCTTCCCCCCGCTCCCCTTGTTTGCTCAAATTACCCACACGAGATGTCGGGACGTACAACCACCCAGGCCGGCCGCGTTCGGTTCGTAGATTATTAGTTTACTTTCTCCTGATGGAAGTCTGTCGGTCAGGGCGACGGGTATACATTTAATCTAACGACCGAGAACGAAGTAAGTCTGCGTCAGCGGAACATTCTGATTATTTCTCTAGGGTAAACAATAACCAGGCGAGGGGAGTTTGGGCCGCGTGAAGGAAATCACTGGGTTATAAGGTAGCAAAAGGTTTGGTGTTGGTAATTAAGCTGTTTGAGAGTGTAAAGGTATTATTATAATACGATATTTTATTAATTAATCGTATTGCGTCGGAGAGAGAGAGAGTGAGAGACGGGAGAGGGAGAGATATGACGTTAGTACAGTGATATGACGTCAATACAGAGAGAGATATGTGACGTCACCATAGAGAGAAAGATATGACGTCACAACAGAGAGATATGACGTCAGTACAGAGATATGACGTCGATACAGAGAGAGATATGTGACGTCACCATAGAGAGAAAGATATGACGTCACTACAGAGAGATATGACGTCAGTACAGAGAGAGATATGTGACGTCACCATAGAGAGAAAGATATGACGTCACTACAGAGATATAACGTTAACACAGGGAGATATGACGTCACCATAGAGAGAAAGATATGACATTACCACAGAGAGGTATGACGTCAATACAGAGAGAGATATGACGTCACCATAGAGAGAAAGATATGACATCACTACAGATATATATATATTTATATATATGGCGTCACTATAGAGATATGACGTCAGTACAGAGATATAACGCCAATACAGAGAGATATGACATCACTATAGAGATATGACGTCAGTACACAGAGGGGTAAGATCTTTCTTATATATGTAAATTTTGTTAATCCAATAGTAACTTTTTGTCCCCCATAAAAACCCCTAAACTAAGAAGACTATAGCGTCATTTCCCAAATTCTAGTACAATCCCAGATATTGGCCAATGTTTTCGAGCAGTGTACCAGGAATCAGTTAGACAAACAACCTCTAAAAACGTACATGTATTTAAACATAACATTATCGGCTTTGCTTCCCACCCACCCACCCCTAAAAGTCCTTCACCGTTGTAACAATTAACTTAATCTCGAAACTACTTTAAATGTCGTAAAAGTTACCCTTGTTTGTTTACACAACGATAAGCATAAGACCGGGTAACGAGCGCAGTCATCCCCCCTATCCCCTGGCCGCTGTCAATAGAATATTAATCGCTGCGCGTTCTTTGTTGATTCTGTCAGATTGGAATTGTAGCCAGCAGAGGTTAAATGCGGTCTTTAAGAAATAGTTCGCTCATGCTGTCGCTTTAAAAATCTTTTTATTAAAAAAAAATCGTCATTCTGGAAGCGAGTCTTAAGTTGTTTTCTTTTATTTTTAAGTGAAATCTTTTCGATTTTTTCCAGATGCAAATGTTTTCCCCTCGGGCACGAAGCGAGAAAACTCCAAGCTAATAATTCACGCTGTTAGTAAATACTTTCTAGTTCTTTTGTTTTCTTATAGTTTTGTCCGTTATAAAGAATAATATATATATATATATCTTTACATAATTTTTTTAAAAATCTACTGTTAAAACAACAGACGTAGCAATATAAATATGCTGCCCTCAAGAAACATTTTATGGTCTTCAATTATTCTTTGGTTTACTTTTCGAAATCGCATTTTTTCTTTTTTTTTACCGGAACGATTATCTTAAAACGGCGACTAAGCAGCGAACTGTTCAATAGCAGCGTAATCGAAAGTGAGATATAACAGGAAGAAGGTATTATGGGAACGGGAAACTGAAACAGAACGCATCTGATTGGCCGGACAAATCCAAAAATAACCATCTTCTCAAAACCAATAATAATCCATTTATAAATTAAAAAAAAAAGAAATTAGTACTTAGTTAGAATACGCTAGAATTAGTACACACTAAACTAAAAACAGTTATTTAAATTAATGTTTGCTGAATTTCTCTTAGATTGTCCTAAAACTGCATTCTTCTCGTAAACGAACAGACTAGAACATCATACATCTGTTTGAATTCCAATAAAATGAACCTTTCAGAATAACACTAACCGACAGGTAATAATAGTGTTAATAATAGCAAGGTATATACTAATTGTATTTGGTGATTAGTTAGGGGGTAAACAGTACGGCATATTTACTAATTGTTTTAAGGTGGCGCACGTGCCCGTCAGTCCGTCTGTTTTGTGGCCGTCGATGCTAAGTTAAATCTGGCAAATCCCATTGAAAAGCTTGCAGTTCGGAGGAGCTCAAATCTGCGATCACGAGGATAACTGTCCGTTTATGCTGATTAATTAAAGTACACGTCGGTCCCAGGTTTATTGCAGCAATGTTACAGCATCCTTAATGACGGCGGAGGGTCAGGGAAGAAAACCTCGCGCTTTCTGAATCCATATCCATTATTGCATTGCATCTACAAGGAGTTACTTCTGCATGACGTTTACTGATATACAGTTATAAATATAACGATTACAAGGCGTTTAATGGTGATAAAGATTAAAGATGAACTTTCCTCGACGTTTACTGCTGATAAAAGTTCAGTTTTGCGCAATGCATTATTAGCAATTTTACCAAGGATGTAGATCACCACGTGGCCGAGTGACGGATAACGAAGCGAGTCCTGCTCGTCCGTCTTGTGCTACTTCACCGGTCGGAAACTAAAGCACGGCATGCTGCTGTAGCCGAGCCTCTCGATCTACCGATCACCGGAGATTAGAGACAGAAAAGAAAGAAAAAAAGCAACAACAACAACAACAGCAGCACCCGGTCAAAGATAGTTTACCTTCCACGTTACAGCCAAGCGACAGGTTCTCCCTTCGTATCCCGGTGATCTCTCCCTCTCGTCTCCCTTTCCTTCGAGATCGCGATCGCGATAGCCACTACCTCCTCCCACCACAAAGATATTGCAAAGTAATTGCATCCATCCAGCAAATTCTCACCGGTGCGATTTACGAAAAGAGCAGAATAAGGTGGGGGGTTCCCACGCCGATCGATATATTGGCTCCTCGCAGAAAAAAGGTTACGCGATTACTACCCCATATGCCCCTTAATGCGGTTATCCCCCCCTTCCACTTTCTGTGGAGGATTCGACTGGCAGACCGCGGATGTCGCCGTCAGAGAAGAGGTGTTTTCAAGATTTGAATAAAGGGAAGAGACCCAGAGGTGAGTTACTGTCCGTTCATCCTATGGTCAATCTACCTCAGAGAAGGAAATATCTGAGGAAGAAACGACGTAATTATATTTCGTATCGAAACGTTTGAATGGATTCTGTGACACGTCTCTCTCCCCACCCGGGCAGACGGATAGCGCTGCTACCTCCTCGTCTGTTTCTCGGTTTGGTCAGGGTTAACTGCACTTTTAGTCCATCCGTAAAACTCTTCTTTCTCTTTTTTTTTTTTGTTGAGAGAGTAATTTCACTTTGTTCATCTCGAGCCATCCCCCCCCTACTAAAGGAAACGCCCCCGGTTTCGGGGTGAAGCTCTGTACGCGGTGGTCTAGGGTGGTATTTATTATTAGTATATACTGCACAATGGCTACGATGCCAGACCGATGATTGTGCGAGGCAAATTTGCAGGAAACCGGGTTTGTTTTCTGAAGCATCTAAGCTTTCGTTGTCGTCTCGCCGTTAACTTATTATTATTATTATTATTATTATTATTATTATTATTATTATTATTATTATTATTATTAATGTGTTTTTTGTTTTTGTTTTTTGTCTTCTTCGCCGATATTTTTTCCTCTTTTTTTAGAACAAAGAGTGAAAATGCCCAATTACTTAATTATTAAAGGGAGTTAACTCCTGCGCACTTCTAAGAAAGTTTTTGTTTTTTTTGTTTTTTTAACTCCCCCCCCCCACACACTTCATCTAAATCGACCGATCCGGCCGATACTTTTTCAAGGGAGATAATAAATACAGAAAAAAAAAAAACCGAACTATTTTTTTTTTCTTTTAAATCCAAAATAAAACACAAAAACTTTTGACAAGAAATGACTGATCAGTTCGGATATAGACACCCATCTCGTGAGATATAATAGAGGCTAAAGTGAAAGTAATATCGGGCCCGGCGGACCGATCGATTCTGTATAATGCCAGGAACTAAGCTGGAGTGACACTTTATCCCGACTTTCTTCGGAAAAAGGACAAAAAAAAAAATATTCCGAGACGTGCATATTTGAGTGGGCTAATCATTTTTACGGTACCTTTCGATTCTTGTTCTCTCGCATTAAGTTCCACGCGGACGTATTAAGGTGTTAGGGTGTTTTCAAGAGATCAGCAGGGAGAGAGAGAGAGAGAGAGAAGAGGAGAGAGAGGAGAGAGAGAGAGAGATGACGTCAGTACGAGAGAGATGGAGAGAGAGAAGATGTACACACACAAAGAGATGTACAGAGAGAGAGAGAGAGAGAGAGAGACGAGATCGAGAATTGAGACAGAAAGAGATGGAGAGATAGAGATGTCAGAGAGAGAGAGAGAAATGGAGAGAGCGATGGAGAGAGAGAGGTAGAGAGAGAGATGGTATGATGTAGAGAGAGATGGAAGAGAGAGAGATTGTAGAGAGAGAGATCGAGAGAGAGAGAGAGCTTCCGAGATCTGGCTCGAGAGAGCTCGAGAGATGGAGAGAGAGCCCCCGAGGCCCATTTTTTTTTCTTTTTCCTGTTGATTTTCTTGTTGTTGGGGAGGGAGTAGAAAATTTTAGAGAGATTATTTTGGACCGATTAAGTCTGAATAGAATACTAAATCTTGCTTAGTGGCGATCTGTCGTGCATTCTGCGCCAAATAAACGGGGGAAAAACACACAACGGCGCTCAGTGATGGAGCCCTTCTCCTATACCGCTTCCATTAAATTTCTTTCTCTTCCCTTCTCTAAGCACCCGGTTCGCTCCACAAACGGATTCAATGGACCGTAAACCTCCTGCTGCTTGAACTTCCAGTAATTATTTCTGCACTAATCCTACCTTGCTTTATTGCACCGTGATGCTTTCTAATATTCCAGCCAGTCCCACCGGTTTTTCCCTTAAGCTAACCCGAGCCTAGTACTTAACCTTAACCCTAACGCCACAAATCATAACGTAACACCTAACCTTAACCACAGCAGCCCTCACCCTAACTGTAAAACTTCACTTCTAACCCTACAACCAAGAGTTTCTCAAAAAAACCAATCGGCCGATTGCTGACGTTGCCATTGTTACCTCTTTTTTTCCCCTGCGGATAAATTCTGGAACAGCTGTACTTCTAAACTGATGCACATCTGACTGCCAAACTGTTTAAAAGATGTTGAATAAACGCCACTTTTTAGAAAGCTTTCCCCCAAAGATTAGCATAACTATATTTCGGGTTGTTTAAAAAAGACAACAAAAGCATTTCTTCTGAAATAGACGGACACGGTGGGAGAGCCTGCCCCTCTTGGCAAGGTCGGGCTGCTGATGGTCTCACTGTTGGCCGACCATCTCTGATGCCATCCCAATACTTCAGAAGTATCTGCAGGCCCCATTGGCAAAGGAGTATCGCATTTAATACGCCAGTAAATGCCGTGTGAACACCAGTTTTATTAGCGAGCGCCAGTAAAGTAGGTTTATGGTTCCCATGAAAGAAGAACAAGTCGCAGATAGGAAAGTGAAAGTAGTTGTTCCGATAATCACACTGGGGGAAAAAAAATTCACCTTTGTTTTCTATTAATTCCCGACATAATAAACCCAAAGACCGTCACTGCCCGGTTTTGTACAGGATATTGAATGCCCTTAATCACGATGTAGAAAAGACATTCTGGTTAGCACTGAGGATGGAGCAAGAACAGTTCCTCATCCGTAAGAACCAGAACAGTGACGTCATTGTGACGGTTGGATACACCAGCGCCTCAAGGGGCTGGTAAGTAAATTAGTGGCGGTTAGGTTACCTAAGAAGGGAAATCGAGAACAACTGTTATAGGGGTAACTTGTTTCGGCACCAGTAATTCTTAATTAAACGTGCGTAGATGAGGCTATAATTGACGTCATATGTTATTTCATTTATCCCCTCACCTATATGCTTAATTAAGAATTACTGGTGCTGCAACTAGTTAAATCGGTGTAAAATAAAACACAGCACATAGCCCTCGTCTCCCTAACCGAGATAAGGAAACTCAGCTTAGTTTACTTTGGTTATTATTTGTGCTGAGATAACAATATTTCCGCTCGCTCTTAACAACAGCAAAAATAAGGCACAGGCGTAAAGCTAAATTCCAAATACCTTCATTGGGAAGTTGTCGCTGTAATCCACATTTTATGTCCTTCTTGCCACAGTCTATCGGTTCGAAAAGGAAGGACTGAAAGTTTATCCCGCATCCGGAGTTTTTACTACTTTCGCACATATAGCAAAAAAGGGCCTTTGCTGAAAAATACAAAAAAAAAAAAATAATGCATTTATAACCCGAATAATGAATGGAGCAGGGAGTCCGTTTAAATACGGTTTCTGATGGTAAATAGGTAGATGTATCCCATCATCTTCGACTACGAATCCACAGATGAATACCAGGCCAGAATCTTCTTGACGTCATCGGGACCAAACTCGGGTCTTCCAAAGGCCGCCGCGATCTACTGAGGCCGAATTCTTTCGCCTCGACAGACTGGGATCGAATCGTTCGTAGATACTTTCGATCCAGAATCTAACAGAACAGAGAGCGCGAGAGTTCCCGGGGTTAGGGATATGGACTTCCAAATTGGAACTAACGTTCCAATCGAAGAACGATTGTCTCTTTAACGCAAAACCGTGGATTCCCCAAGAAAAGCAATGCGACGGAGCGTGAATAATCTCTGTGGCAAGGATTTCTATAACGTGTTTGCTGGAAGTAGAACATTATGTTTAACTATTTTATTGATTACACAAGAATCTATAAACTAAACGCAGTTCTATGTTCGTGTCCAACCGAGTATATGAAGAAGAAAGAAATCTGACATTCTCGGCAGACAGGAATTGAAACTCGATTTTTTTAAAATTATCTTTTGAAAGCAGAGAGAAACAATGGAATGCTTTTTTCTTTTCTTCTTTCGAGGTTTACAATACGGATCGATATATATACTTGTTCCACCTGTTCCATCTTTTTTTTTTGTACAAAACTCCAGAAAATTTTAACACGAATTCTGCTCTCCATTGTGAGAGCAAGATCACGTGGACCTATCGCTTACTGGACCAGTTTCAACGACAATGCATCTTCTAGCGGCACATACAGAAAAAAATACCCGCCGGCGAGAACTGGCGAGAGCGAGAAACCGACGGAAGCGCCGCCTGTTGCCCGTCTGCGAAGTTAACTCCAAGGTAGAAAATCGTTACTCGTCTTACTAACAATTAATAACCGTTTATTTTAAAACAGACAAGATCTGTTGTTGTTTTTTCCACAAACGAAGACGAGAAAAGACAATTTCCTCTAACTTCTACGTCACAGGAAAGCTGTTATTTCCAGCCACGTTTATGACGTCCATTGATCACACTATGGGCTCTCCCCTCCTCGATATCTGGAGCTGGCTTCCTCCTCTTTAGTTACTGAAGAGATGTTTCGCTTAACCATACCAAAGAATTTAACCCTTAAAACGGCTGTGGATTATTTCGGTTATGATATAACAGTACTTTTAGATCCCTGCTTTCGTCAGCCGAAACTCGCCGATTTTTGAATATTTTGTTTTAGCGCGTCTGCTGTGCGCTTCGAGTTAACCGTAACTATAGTAACCCGCCGCTAGTGGGCTTTCTTAATGTGGTAGTGAAAGACTCGTCGGTGGCGCTACCTAAAAGCGAAAGTGCGTACTAAGAAGCAGAAGGGCGGCAAGTTGGGCGCACTGATGACGAACCACAGTCGGCTGTAACTCAACAGGATCCTAACCGTTTGGCATTTAACTGGTGGCGTGGTTTTCCGCCGGTCCTCCGTGCCAGCTCACCAGAGTGAGTTTAATCCGGGTACTCTTGTTTCCCTCGACATCTGAGTAGTTCCATAGATTCCTATGTAGAGCAACCAACAGACCACGGTGTGATTGGTTCTCTTCGTCATATGTGACGTGTCACTATCGCGGGTTTATTCGGAATACTGCTCTTTCTTCCCACGGGTTCACTTTTCATTTAACGACCAGGCAGCTCCTCATCTATCGGATTTTAGCGACACTTTCTCCCCACTGTCCTGTGATGGCTGCCGTGACTCCTGACGGAGATGCTTTGATTAATTGCCAACAAGACGTCTTTAATACGCTTTTCCTTTCGCTGCTTTGTTAAAAGAAGTTCTTAATTCGCGGAAGACAGCGAGAAACCCCGTAGAAACTTACAACATTGTTTGTTTTTTTTATATATCTTAAAATAAAATCGCTTCTCGAACCCTGACCGTTAATACGCATCAACGGCGTGGAAACGCACGGCGGCTTTACCTTTTCCGACAAACTGAGCCCGGTGAGGCGACTACCGGCTTAGACGGAGACGGTTGGGCTGAGACAAGTCGCTACAGGTTCCATATTGGATAACTCACCCGCGAAATCTAAACCTTGGCCGCGGCGCTGTCTGGGATCGCTTGCGATAAATATTTCGGAGAGGACAAAATCCGCTGGCGGTTATGTAGTAATAATAACAATAATAATGTGATGATAATATCGTTTCTGACGTTTTAACCACGGAAATAACGCTATTTCCGTTCTATTGAACACCGAATTAAAAAAAAAAAACACAAACTGAATCTGAGATAATTTTTTTTCTATGTTTGCGTCACGCAGTCAAATTTCCATAATTAGATCACGTGTGTGACGACATTGAACAGTTTCAGACCCCGAACTGGCGCCCTGGGCGTTCGTGTGACTAATGGCCGATTCTTATTTGGAGATACATAAGAGAATGAATGGAAAGAATTATTTAATTTAAGTTCTCGAGATCTTATTAGAATTAATTCCGCGAACAATTAACAACAAAAACAGACAGTCATTTCGAGGAGCCGCCTTTGGTGAGAAGCAGCAGGAAGAGCAGGAAAATAGAGGTTACAAATTTTGATCCGACTGTCATATTGATTAATTCCAGAGCCATAATTTTCACGGTTTCAGATTCCCTTCCCTCGTTCGTCCTCACGCCAGCCAGCCAGCCCAGATGGCGCTACGATTTGTTCGGCCTCGTTTCCCCGTCGTAGTGTTTTTATTTTAAAAAGAAATTCTACTTAATCGAGAAAAAGAATCCCCCCCTTTTTTTATCATCAAGGATCTTCTGTGACTTGGCGCCCGGCCTAGCAACACCATTGCAAGACATTGGGGTGACGTCACACTGCTCCTGTCGATTCCTCCCATTCTTTTCTGGTATGGACCGGGAGTCGTCGGATTTAAAAGGAAACAATATTGGACGTAAATCTTCGAGCAGAAAACCGATACGGAAATGATTACACGGGGTGTACAGCAAATGTGTTTTGCCTGATTGGGTGCATACCGTGTAACAATACCTGGCACCGCCGCCATTGGTTCTTAGGTAGACATAAGTGGTCTGAATTAGGCAACAACAGTTCAGGGAGTCGAACAAAACCGAAAGGAATAAATGGATAGCGAAAGGTAAACAATGGGATGGAAAACATCGAAAACGGGGTTTTGTCTGGCAAATAAATTAAAATTCTAATTATTCGGAAGCAATCAATAGCAGCCTATTGGGCGGCGAAAAGGGAGAACGGTGGAGCGGCCTGGAGAAGGGAAAATGTCTGCGGAGGAGAATCGATCCCGAGTCATGAGATGTGCCGCCGCAAACGAGGCTGGAGATATTCACAAGAACGGCAGCCAGTTTAACTGGTGCCCAAAATAACCAGATTTTTATACATCATGCCGCTCCATCGGGAACTCGGCTAATTGGAAGTGTATTTCCTTTTCTCTTTTTTCCCCCCCCCCCAACAAGACAATGATCCGACGAAGTGAAACCGTACAGAGGTTGATGCTAAGCGCTGAGAGGAAAGAGACCAAACCACGTGACTCAAGACCTCGCGAAGTCTCGACGCGAAGGTCGTTGGGACTGAATGGATTCTCATCAATGCGAGTTCGGAGAGCCGATAGAAAGAGTGGCGGTGGAATTGTGGGGGGGGTTTTTATGAAAAGGCTTTTATCTCTGGCGTCTCGAGTTCTTCAGGGAGTCCGACGACCGACACACATCGGGAAAAAGAAGTCGGTCGCGGCCTGGGTCCGCGGAGCCGGAAGTATCGGTCTCTCGAGACGTGAAGATAAATCGGTGGAACGATCGCGGCTCTGTCCGAGTCGGTGCGTTGTCTCCGGCCGAGCGGACGCTAGATCATCCGTGGCAAACACGAGTTTTCGAGGTCGAAGGGGAGAGAGAGAGAGAGAGAGAGAGAGAGTTGGGGGCTGGGAAGGGGATGGCGGGAAGGAGGTAGATGGGAAGGGCGCATATACCTCTGGGACCGAGAACGCGGTGGAATTGGTCCTGAGAACAGAGGATTCCAAACTCTGTGTCTCCGCGCCTAGCGCTTGCGAATGTCGTGACGCGCAGTTGTCTCCCCCTCTTCAGAGACCGAAGATTACCAGAACGAGACCAGTTTCTAATTTACCCAGACCAGTTATTACTCTCCGGACACCGTCGAGCTAAGTTTTCCGGATCGCGGTCAGTTACCAATTCGGAAACAGATGGCACCCGGAACCAACCCGATGGCTTAGTATTCTGTCTTTTTTTTTTTTTTTTTTTTTTTGTTAGTCCCCCCCCCCCAAACCCCACCGCCGGTGCGTTTGCGATCTTATTACAAGTCACTCCAGCCGTAACGTCGCGACCAAAGTGCGAATACCCAGCACCGTCTCCTCTAGAGCCTCCCTATTAGTTGGCCCACATTCTCAGATAATCGCCCCGCGAACTTTATGCTTTGGGTATCGGCGGCTCCTAACTTCCCAGTCTGCGCACCAGAGTTGGCGAGGTGGCGGCCGGGAATCCCAGGCACTGTAAACGAAGGCGAGAGAGAGAGTTAGGAATCAGGAAGTTTCCATAATCTCCTTTCTTTTTTATTTATTATCAGCAAATATAAAAAGGCTTCTGAAGGATTATGCGAGCGAGGGAAACCTTAGAAACACACATATATATATATGTGCACACATTTTCGGGATATTGTCAGCAAAGTCTTACTACATTTGCGAACGAATTCAGAATTTACGATGAATATTATCAGAGTAGCACTTCTAAGGCTTCTCTTAAACATGGCAGGGGATGCACGGACGAAGGGGGTAGGCGTTGGTAATCTTCGTATTTAAGAAAGGCGGGGAAGGGGATATTAGATGATATTGGAAAATGAAATACAGTGCTTTTGAATTTGCCAAGCAGAGGGGGGGAAAACAGCTTAGGAATTTAGAAAGGAAGTGAAAGAACGTTCATGGAAAGAGATCCGCCCAGAAAGGTGACCAAATATAGAGGGACTGAGGGACGGGAAAGCGCCGAGAGATCAAAGAAGTAACGAAACTTCCCGCCGGTGACAAAATCCGAATTTTAAAAAGAAAAAAGAAAAAAAGGATGCAACAACCCACCCCCCACCCCTCCGAGAAGAAGACCACGGCAGTGTGATGATGCTCAGCCATCCTTCGCCGATTTCGTCAAGGCGGTTCCGACCCCCAGCGACGTCACAAGTGGTCAACTCGATATGGATCCGTCTTCGCTGGCGCTTGGAGACGAGGAGTGAGCGGACGGCCTCCACGCAGTAGAACTTTACTTTCTCTCCGGCTGCACGCGAGCGTGTGTGGGAACTTCGGTCATCAACGTGGAGTACCACGATGTCGAGCATTACTTAGTGTTATTAACGGTCGGTCATACCTGTATTTCTTGCCACCGACTTATGACGCCTTTTATACAGATATTTAGCCTGAAAACAGACCCAGATCGAAAGAATGCACATCTATGCACACGTTTTATTTTTAAAATCCAATTAATTATTTATCTAGTTTAGCAGTCTCTGCAAGGGAGACTACCCTGGTGAAGAAGTGTAATGCCGAGATTATCCGGTAGAGGGAGCGTCATCCTTCGCTACGAAGAGGACTCTATTTTTGACAGAAAAAAAAAAAAAAAAACTTACTAGGACTCTTCACTTTTAGATGCGGGAGAAAATCGAGGTTTCCGGATCCAAATATTCTAAAAAAATTTACTAACGGTAGCTGCTTGAATGCTCTATTTTCGATTATATCAACGACGGGACAGTTTTCTCTCCAATACTTCAAATTTTTTAATTCCTTTTCAATTTGTGGGATTCTTTGTATTTATCTGTGCCTCTAACTAATAAAAAATGTACACTTAAAGACGATTGTTGCACATTTATAAAGTAGCCATTTCTTACTTGGAAACAACAATCAGAAAGCGAACTGCTGGTAATCAATAACAGGAATTGTTTGGGAAAGAAATAGCAGAAATCTCATCATGTGTTTCTCTAATCAAAGGGTTTATTTACTCTGTCGGATTGAAATCTTGGCCTCGATAAAGAAAATAAATAAAAAAAAACAGTCGTCGTCGATCGTTTTCTGCTCGCAAATCGAAAATATTATCTTAAGCTCTTACAGAGACACCTCTGTGTTTTTAACGAACGAGTTATTTGTTGCGGCGGATTAAAGCCGGAGAAAAGTGGCGGTGAGGACAGTTTCTTGACCGTCTGACTGAGTTCTAAAATAAGTTTAAGGTTCCCCGCCCCCAGTGTTCTCCTCTCTCTCTTTCTCTCCTGTCTCTCTCTCTCTCTCTCTCCATCTCCTCATCTCTCTCTCTCTCTCTCTCTGTACTGACGTCATCTCTCACTGCCTCTGTACTGACGTCATCTCTCTCTCTGTACTGACGTCATCTCTCACTGCCTCTGTACTGACGTCATCTCTCTCTCTGCACTGACGTCATCTCTCTCTCTCTGCAACTGACGTCATCTCTCTCTCTGTACTGACGTCATCTCCTCTCTCTCTCTCCTCTCTCTCTCCATCCTCTCCATCTCTCTCTCGCTCTCTCTCTCTCTCTCTCTGTACTGACGTCATCTCTCACTGCCTCTGTACTGACGTCATCTCTCTCGATTTGTACTGACGTCATCTCTCACTGCCTCTGTACTGACGTCATCTCTCTCTCTGTACTGACGTCATCTCTCTCTGTACTGACGTCATCTCTCTTCTCTCCTCCTCTCTCTCTCTCTTCTCTCTCTCTCTCTTCTCTCTCTCTCTCTCTCTCTCTCTGTGGCTTACACAGCTGAATTCCTGAATAATTTCTATATTATTCTATCCATCACAAATTGGACTCTTCTATTCAAAATGTATTCCAAAAAGGAATTTGAAAAGAAAGATGATTTTAAGATAAGATATTTTTATCAAACCTAAAAAGATCACCCCCCCCCCACCTCCCTCCCACCACGAGGCTTCTCCTTTCGTAAGAATTCCTGGAATTATCCGTCCATCTCCGTCTCGTGAAGAGCCGAGAAGCTCCGACTTAAAGAGTGGATTCGACTGATACTTCCACAACTCTCACGTGGTTCCTGAAAGACAAATCCCTGATGATTCCGCTGGTGATTGCAGTCTGAACCCCCTTAGATAATATTGGCGGTAAAGATGAGAGGGATGAAATAAGAAAAGTTAGTGATAACAAAAAGGAGAAGACTCAGGCAGCTGGATATTGTTTTCTCACGCACGGGGAAAGGAGCCGCTTCGTTGAGGTTCTCGGTACGTGATGTTTCTCGCTATCGATCCCCTCGCTCCGTCCTACTCTACCACGCGCTCTCGCCTCACCGAGGGCTCGGGGCACCGTCGGGCACACGGCGTCTGTAAACGGCCCTTCGAGTGCCCGTATAAACGGAAACCGGTTCCGGTTGATCGAACATCAGCTAATGAAACGGAAATACGGCGGAAACGAACCGTTACGCCTTCTTTTCGAGCCTGTCGCGTTCACGTCGATCGGGGCTTCCGCGCGGGTGCAGATTGTCGGCGGAAGTGGAAAGAGGAGGAGGAGGAGATGAATCCAGCGAGCGCCGCTAAACAGCCGTTCCGCGGGCTGGTCTGAGAATTTGCTTCCTCATCATCGCCTCTCCCCGCATCAGCGTGAGAATGCAGAATCTTGTCGAGTGATCGGAGCGATGGAAGCTGAGACCGTCCACGTGCACTCAGGTGTTCGGACGGACGGGCGGACGAACGGAGTCTTCCAAACCGCTGAAGCGCAGATCGGGGATTATCTGCCCCTGTTATTCAGCGAGGGAAGACATCAGCTGGCAGCGATGGTCGACCGTAAAAGACTGCTTTTATTTATTTATTTATTTATTTATTTATTGTACGACAGAAACACCAAGAAAGTCGTGGTTCTGTACCAACGTCACTCAGCCCATTTAACGTTTTAAAACGCCTCTGTCAATACTACAAGTCTGGTATTAGTGAGAATATACGGAATCAGTTTAGCTATTTTATTTCTCTATTTGTAAACATGTGACGTCGATTATAGCCTCGTCTATACGTAAACATGTGACGTCGATTATAGCCTCGTCTATACGTAAACATGTGACGTCGATTATAGCCTCGTCTGTAGTAAACAAATGACGTCAATTATAGCCTCGTCTATACGTAAACATATGACGTCGATTATAGCCTCGTCTGTACGTAAAAATAAGACGTCGATCATAGCCTCGTCTATACGTAAACATATGACGTCGATTATAGCCTCATCTGTAGTAAACAAATGACGTCGATTATAGCCTCGTCTATACGTAAAAATAAGACGTCGATCATAGCCTCGTATATACGTAAACAAATGACGTCGATTATAGCCTCATCTGTACGTAAACAAATGACGTCGATTATAGCCTCGTCTGTAGTAAACAAATGACGTCGATTATAGCCTCGTCTATACGTAAAAATAAGACGTCGATCATAGCCTCGTCTGTACGTAAACATATGACGTCGATTATAGCCTCGTCTATACGTAAAAATAAGACGTCGATCATAGCCTCGTCTGTACGTAAACATATGACGTCGATTATAGCCTCGTCTGCAGTAAACAAATGACGTCGATTATAGCCTCGTCTATACGTAAACATGTGATGTCGATTATAGCTTCATCTATACCTAAGCATATGATCCCAAGAGATCCTTAGTAACCGCTGTTTTCAATCATCTAACTATTACCTCCCCATTTTACACAGTTTCGCTGTTAATTAAAAGTATTAATCCGTGAGGCTAATCAGACCCAACCCCGCTAGAAGTTCACTAGTTTGTGAAAATATTATTAGTTTTACTCGACTTCGCCTCCCTTCTTCCCTGAACTCGCGACGCCAAGAGCCCCTGACAAACACTTATCCGCCTTAACTCCGACACACCGCCGCGCCGTTGTTCGTCGGTCTGTGGGATTTTAGTTAATCCGTACCAATCGCCGATCATTATCTACTCGATGCCAAACAGTGGACAGGAACGAGAAGGATCGATATCAATGCTAGTAAGTGAGGGGAGGGGAATCGATAACCTCCCCTGTTCGTCCTAAGAATCGTAGAGACTCTTAAACGAACGCAGGACCTGTGAGCGCCGGTAATGGTTTCGTGGACGGAATCCAGCGACCTCGGCGCCGCTTCTCGTAGTCGGAGGATACAGAGGCTGGCCGGTGGCATTTTGCAATTCCGCGCGATGCATTAACTAATTAAATACCCCATCGCCGCGACACCCGCGAGTTAGGCGAACGATTTTTTTCCTAAGCTGTCGAATTAGGCCGAGATTGGAATTGAGCAGCTCGAACATCACTTTAGGGACCCCTCTGGCCGAGCGACGAGTTACGCGGTGATTTCGTTATTCGTAATTAAATGAAAATAGAAATCCCGACCACCTCACCTCTCTTTCTCGCCGTCGAAACTCAGCCGACTCTTTCCTCCTCCATACAAAAAAAAAAACACCTAATAGCTGGTCAAACCGAGCTTTAATACAAATCATCACTGTCTTACAGTTAATCTGAGAGTTTCCAGACAGGGGCATCAACGTAATAGGTTCGTTACAGTTGGATTTTCTGTGATAAAAATCAATACTAGTTAACTGTCCATCTCATGTGCATTGACGGCCGACACTGAGGACTCGGCGACATTATCCAGATATTCTACATGATCAGTTTATCAGTGCTTTCGTTACGCGGGACATTTTCCATCAGCTTATCTCTTTTTCCATTTTCCTCCATACAAAAGGATGAAGGTAATAATAATAATATAATAATAATAATAATAATAATAATAATAATAATAATAATAATAATAAAACAAAATCATGTGAGCAGTTGTTAAAATAATGGTGGATTTCTGCCAGATATCTCTCCCCGCCTTCTGGATAAAAGAGTCTGCTATAAATCCTTTAAAAACGTATTTAGTGAGTATGTAAGTATATGACGTCGATTATAGCCTCGTCTATACGTAAACATGTGACGTCGATTATAGCCTCGTCTGTAGTAAACAAATGACGTCGATTATAGCCTCGTCTGTACGTAAACAAATGACGTCGATTATAGCCTCGTCTGTACGTAAACATGTGACGTCGATTATAGCCTCGTCTGTATGTAAACATAAGACGTCGATTATAGCCTCGTCTGTAGTAAACATGTGACGTCGATTATAGCCTCGTCTGTACGTAAATATGTGACGTCGATTATAGCCTCGTCTGTAGTAAACAAATGACGTCGATTATAGCCTCGTCTATACGTAAACATGTGACGTCGATTATAGCCTCGTCTATACGTAAACATGTGACGTCGATTATGGCCTCATCTGTACGTAAACATATGACGTCGGTTATAGCCTCGTCTATACGTAAACATGTGACGTCGATTATAGCCTCGTCTGTACGTAAACATATGACGTCGAATTATAGCCTCGTCTGTACGTAAACAGGTGACACGCACACCAATCCTGAAAAAAGTGAAAGAAAAGTAGATGTTTTTTTTGTTGTTGTTGCTAAAAATGAAGGCGTTCATTTTACAGATTCTGGGGTCCCCAGGCGAATGAGCCGGCTCTGTAAACTCAACACGCGATAAAGAATCGACGAAAGCCTCATTATCGTCAGTGGTCTCGGGAGACCGCAGAAAGCGAGCAACAGAGTTCTCGATAGTTAACAGCCAGTATTTGAGATCAAACGATTTAATAATAATTAAACATGGGCCATTAAGCCAGAAAGGAATTTGTCAATTTGTCCTGAAAAACTACCTCAAGGATTTTAAACATATGTATATCAAATAACGGTGTCGGTTTGTTTTGTGTTCCCAGTATCGATTATTACAAATGCACAGCAATTACATTTTGTATCAAAATAATGTTAGTTGGAAAACAACAAGAAAAAGGTGTACAAAGCAGCGAGAACAACTAGTGTTCACAGCCAATACTTTTGATTTAATTAAAAGTAAACAGAATCTAAAAAGGAATAAAAGAGGAAAATTGACCGATTTAAAGAGAGAACGTTGGAAAGAACAAAGAACGGAAGTAGCGGAACGGCTGCTACATTAAGGAAAGTTAATCGCGGAATTAAAAAAAAAATAAATTGGAGTGGTTAATAGAACACATTTTCAGAACTGAAAAATTCGTGATGAACAATGAGAAGTTATCCAGAAGGGAGTTGATTTGAGTTTTTTCTTCTCCATTTAATCATATCAACGCCTGAGGACAGCTGTTAAGGTCGCATGGGGGGCCATGGTTTCCGTCTACAAGCGCTGAAATTGCTGCGCCTCGCGGTGACTGGCACTTCCGTTTTCAGCAGGAAATCGAAGGTCCCCGCTGAAACTCCTCTTTCTAGAACTGTTGAGGGCAAACCGGAGTGTGTGGCGAAAACCCACGCCAAAGAAATGGTCCAGAAGAGCGAGAATTGATGCTGTGGGAAGTCGGTCTCCGACGAGCGGGGCTCAGGTGGCGATGTGCTACACAAAGAGCTCACCAATAACGAGATGTTAAGGGTGATTCCCTATTTAAGGTGCTACCTTCCTGCGGGTATATGAACTTTACTCTGCTCCATTCGCATGTGGAGATTACATTTGCCAAACATGTCTGCCTCAAACAAGCTCTCTTAGATTATAATAGCTCTGTCGACTACATAGAATTTTTTTATTTAATTTAACAATAAAATAATTTTTGCACACATACGAGAGAGAGAGAGAGAGAGAGAGAGAGAGAGAGAAGAGAGGCGATAGGAGAGAGAGAGAGAGAGAGAGAGAGGAGAGAGAGAGAGAGAGAGAGAGAGAGTATGGAGAGAGCTGTCTTGCTGTACTACAAAATCCTGACTTCTAAAATGAATTTGTAAAAAGATGATGAAGGTTTTGTCTTGGTCTACTTCACCCTCTCCCCAAACATAGGTTAAAGGTAAATCACGCGAAAACTAGAAAGTTAGGCTGGATTATTTCGCAAAACTTTTAATTAAGACTGAAGCGCATGCCCCAGGTAAACTGGTATTTTCTAGCAAGTACCCGATGCAAATTTTACGGAACCGGATACCGAGAGTCTGGCACTGAACCCGGTTTCCCATTCTGATCCGAGAACGCATCTTGACAATACATCTTAAAAAATCTATGTACATTTCTGTGTGTTGGCGGCTCTATTTGTAACAGGCGATCAGCTAGGTATAATTCTTGCTCAGACGTAGAGATAGTCGGCGACCTCAACGAGCATTTCGATATTCTCCGTAAGGAACATTAAAAAGTCATATCGCTTCACGCATTGGCCATCGCCACAAGACTTCTTCGACAGCTTTGCCCTTGCATCGCTACTCCTGTACAATGGACGGATGATCAATACCTGCTTTTATACGATCTTGGCATATCTAAGAGTAACATTCATCCTGTTCCAAGCGTCGCCAATTCGTTCTTAGACGATAATTAATTCATTCTTTCTAATTTTTGTACAAGTCTCTAATAAGTAACGACCCATTGTGCTAAGAAAGATGGTATCCACTTTGTCCCTAACAACCTACATCTACGACCCCTTCCCTCCGACACCACGCATGCAATAGACACTCGCAAAACTGGTTATTATCGGGATAATAAATTGTTTCTATACTTCTGCTGAAAACAAGATACACAGTTTTGTACCGCGCAGATATCACGAAGTCTACTGCCTA
>JACATO010002262.1:0-24841 GCA_018389105.1 Nautilus pompilius
ATTTTCCTGGATGTTGAGGAATATATGTTGCATCGTTGTCAGGATTTTAGTAATATACTGAAATTGGGCTTTAACACATCGTACGTGATTTCAATAAATGTGCTAACCTATCCCTACACCAAAAAACACAACGGCAAATTATGGTCTACGTTAAATATTGCCAGCTGTTCTTTATCGCAGTAGAAACTTGTTGACCACGTGATTTGGTGGATAAAAAACTCATTAATAAAAATTAAGTTTTACACGCTAACAAAGGTATACAACTAGCGAGCTTGTTCGCCTACGTTCGAGATCAATTTCTGGTAGCAGGTGTGGACCAATGTTTTTGAAAACCTGTATAAGAGACAGCTGTATAAAGGTTAATGTAGGTGGCCGTCGCGTGTAACGTTGATTTTTTAACGAATAGTTGAAGAATAAAAACTCAACGTTTTCTGATTGAGAAAACTTTAAATATCAACAATATTAGAAAAAATAATTTAAACATGATTTTTGTAAATGTTAGAAGGGAAACTCGGCGATGCTCGAGAGAAAATGGCTTTAATAAAGAAGTTTTATGTCAATTTGAAAAACAAATTTTATTTGTTTAAACGCAATTGCTAAATTGATGCTATTGATACATTTCTAAACATTCTATAGTCTGTACACTTAAACTCAATTCGGTTCCACAACAGCCTCTCTATAGACAATGATTTTAAATTTTCCTTGGAGTGAAAGGAAAAGTAGATTTTTGTTTTTGCACAACTCTTGAGCATCCAAAATACAGTTTCCAATTGGAACAGCATCGACTCTCCAAATAGAGGCCAACAACTCTCAATGATTGGCTCTCTGCTTTATTGATGGTCATAGGAAATCTGAGTTTTATAGGGAAATGGTTTTTGTTGGTGGCCTCCAAACAATCTTAACGTCCAACATGCTGTACGTACAACCTCTCCCAGTCAACCTAAGTAGCTAAACCAAAAGTATGGGGCGTCTCGCGGCTGCGGCTCGGCCGTGAGAGAGTAGCGAACAAAAGCAAAAACACTTGAAAATATGTTTTAGATATATGAAAATGACAAAACAACATATAATCAAAATAACCAAATATCTTTTAAAACGGTATAAATATGATACACTTTGCAGGAACAGAGAAGAATATGCGGATTCATTAGTGAGATATTATTTTCTAAATGGAATGGGCTGTTCGCTGAGATGATTTCTGTATTCAAAATAACTAAAAGGTCTCATCTTCGAAAATGGATGTCGGGTTAATGAAGAGGAGGAAGGGTCTATAACGGGGGGATACAGTCTTCACAGGAGTAAAATTAATTTGCTTATTTCCTGTTTCATTCTCTATTTTTCTGTTATTATATTCTCCTGATTTCGAGAATCTCTTTGTATCAACAACCAGAGGAAAGCCGCCCGATTGTTTCTTCCCTCTAATCCGCCTCAGAGTTCATATATACTTTAATAAATCTTATTTTTCTTTAAATTGATTCGCCATCAACTTTGGTGAGGAGAAGAACCGAATATTATAATCTGCACTGACTTTAAATTCTATTCGATTGATCTACTGATCTTCGATCTGTGTAGTTTAGTTTATTTAAGTAGAGTAGCCATCACAGTTTATTGAAGATCTCTGATAGAAGAGCATTCGCCACCAGTTTCGTTCTATCATCGATTAATTCTCCCCTAATTAGCTCAATTTACCTGTAATTTAAGAACAAATCTACAGTTAAGAAGTATTTTCTGGTATCTACCCAAGGTGTAATTGTGACAAGCTAGTGTTAGTAGCCGCAGGTATTTGGATAAGTTGTCTCGATTCTCTGGCCCAAATCAAAGAAGAAATCTGTAAGCCTTTATAAATACTCATATCGAACATGTGAAGTTCAAACCTAGCATTGAATATCTTAAAGGATAGCGTATATCGATTGATTAACGATGAACTGTCTCGTAAAGGAGCAACCTCCGAATTAAAGATTCCACGTCCCGCAGTGAAGGCAGGCCGTGAACGAACCGAGGATTTACCCAACCTAACTAAACTCCTCTACCCTTTAATTTTGACAGTCCACTCGCTTTCTTTGCTTCTTTGTCGCTGAAATGGAAGAGAAATTCACTTTCTGTTTCTACCCGGCCAAAGATTCCAGAGATTTCGCTATCAACTTCGTGTCCACTGACACCAGGGCGCTGAACGTCTGAAATATCACGTGCGCTCCCCTTGACCGTAGAAGAGAGGGGAGAACCGAAGGCGGACTGTCGTCCATGCGCTCCCTTGACTGTAAAGTAGCCGATGTCATGGCGACGGTTGGACGGACTCTCGATTCATCTGGTAAAACAACATTCGCTGAGAATGTTTGGACATAAACCACGCAATGTGCTCACAAGACTGTCGGGGCCGCAGAGTGAGGAGAATTCCCTCAATACGGCGGTCCCCACTTCTCCTATCTGCTCCCAATACCTTCACTGTGCTGTCTGGCTACACCACTCCCTCTTACAGAGGCGAACACCCGCCCCTTTGATAGCTACGGATTTTGTAGGTGGGGGCGTCATCTGTTCGTTTGATGCTGATTCGTTCCAAAGTTTGCCAG
Organism: Nautilus pompilius; assembly: GCA_018389105.1. Classification (NCBI taxonomy): domain Eukaryota; kingdom Metazoa; phylum Mollusca; class Cephalopoda; order Nautilida; family Nautilidae; genus Nautilus; species Nautilus pompilius. The sequence goes on from JACATO010002262.1 coordinate 2,565, forward strand.
CCTTTGGTCCGTACCCAGGGCTGTCCAGCGGAACCAGCAAATGCTGTTTTGGGAAAGACGTCCTTGACGACGGCCTAAGAGAGCGTCTCCGCGTTCAGCTGTTGCCTCATAGTGTCTCAGAGGAGAGCTGCTCCGAAATATTATTGTGCTCATTGGATCCTTCAGCGTGGAGAAATGTCTGGAGACTAATTTTGTTTACTTATTTTGGTCTTTCTCGTATTAAAAAAGTATATATAAATATACGAGCAAACAAACGAAATTTTTAACTGGCTTCCCGATGTTCGATGAGGTCATCAGATTTGTTGACTTCTGTAGAACATCATTAACGAGTGCGACCTCAAATGGATTGTTTAACCAGCATCGCACTTCAAGTTTGTCATTAGAATAAGGATGCAATTTAATATTTCCAGGTATGTTTAAATATATTGAGAAAGTATCCAGAAAATCGGAAGATTGATAAATTACATTTTCTTCGAGTTAAAGATATTATTTGAACAAAACAGAAAATATACAGCTTTACATTTAGAGTCTAAGAAATATCAGATTTTAATAAACGTTTTCACTGTATTTATAATTAAGCTTGCAGTAAAAAATATAATAATATGTAATGATAATTGATTTAATAACATCATTTGTAGTCCGTGGTTAAAATTCATTTATTTGGGAAATTTTGGAGATTAATTCGTTAAAAGTTGATTTAAAAATTAATTATATTTTTTGCTTGCAAGTTTGTAAGATGATTTAATATACATATAAAGGGCACATAACTCTCATATTTTATTCCGATGGCCGGAAGTCCAGAGGTTTAATATTTGACTACTACGCATGAGTGTCCGATTTCGAATCCCGGATAGACCGACCAGGTCTGCTATACTTCCTTTGATTGGTTATTCTTGCGCTTCTTCTCCAGCGGTCTACGTAGGATTTGTTCCGAGTTCATGTGGTAGACAAATTTTAACTGGTTTGCTCCTTGATCCCCGCGCATGAGTTGGGTATGGCTGCAGGGTTAATATCCCAAACTTTCATCTTATAGCTTTGTTCTGTGAAATACTTTTGGTCTCGAAGCTAAGGATAATGGGGTTCGCCAGCTAAAAAATGAATAGTTAAGATTTGGGGAAATTTTTGGAATTCACCTTCCTCGCTGCTGGGAGAAATGAGGCTGTGAGCATTCATAAATATGACATGTGCTGGATGTGTTGTGGCCCATCTTTGTGCGTAATATAGAGTAGGTATTAATTTCAGTCTAGCAATGTGTAGTCAGTAGTAAGACTACTGGTAAAACATTTCGAGATTTGATAACTTACGTAGCAGTAAAGTATCATATCATTTGTCCCCCCTCGACAGAAATAATTATTTATGAAGACGAACTGAACTGTACGTGGAAGGTTACGGAAGAGAGCCCAGGTTGCGTGATCGGTATTCTGGACGAGGAGGTCTTCAGCCTGGTGTCGTGTCTAGTTCAGTGGACACGTAGGCGTTTTGTTCGAACGGGTTGTGTTTCATTACTCATCTCGCCCAGATACCTGCCCGACCCTACACCTCACCTAGACAAGTTTTGAGCTATTCCTTTCCTGCTTGCTTCATGTCGCTGCTATTGAAGCAGAGGGAAGACGACATTAAAGATGAAACACCTTTCAGATATGCGTACAACATCGATGGTAAACAGGGAACTTTACATCACATTGTCTCCAACAGAACCCAGATACTCGTAAATATTTATTTCCGTGAATCTTTTACAATTTTAAAAATGCAGGTAATCGTCAAACGTTTTTATCTGTGTCTTTACTGAATGGTTGGGTTGACGCACAGACCTTTGGTGTACGTCATCAGATTTAGAGCCCTGGAAAAGAGAGAGAGAGACAAAAATTTCTCGACGGTCTTACATAAAGTATATAAGAAGACATTCCATCTTTACCGGATACTAGGCTCTATACTGCAGGCAGGAGGTCAGGGGTCACGTAACAAACAGTTGTATTTCTCTGGCATCACTGCCCTCTAAAGAAACTGGTTGTCAGGATTTACTCCGGCTCCTCTGTAGCCCGAGATGAGTTTCGCCAACACGGACCAGTGTTAAAACCAGACGAATTAACTATGTTGTGCAATTGCTAAACCTGTAGCACACAAGACACATTTTGATTGACGTTTCTTTTATATAAAGTAGCCAAAGCTATATTACATTCTTTTCACGCTAAGCTGAACTAGTTATTCGCAGAGAGACCAAGACTTACTCGCAGTTTGCTACTTCAAAACTGCACACGTTTCCGTACGTGGTGCCGTCGCTGCCGCAGACTGGGCTCCATTCGGCCGTACACGGTTTTTCACACCTGCCACGATCCATCGCCACAGCTGGAAACACACACAAAGACACGCATGACCTCCTCAGTTGAGTAATTGCGGTCACATCAACGAAATATTTAGTTTTTAAAACATAAATCCATTTACTTTCCAGCATTCACAGATGGAGAGCCGCAAGCACACAGCTGCATATAGACGCAGGTTAGTCGCATACCAAAGCAGGGAACTGTGCGGGCGCAGCCCGTGCTCCAGTAAAGGTAAAAGACACAAACACATTCAGAGAGGTGCGCGCTAGAATCACGCCATTACAAGGCACAAACCCATTGTATTCTGCCCTGTTAATTTGGAAATTTATCTGGCTGTAAGTAAATATATTAACGTCGATACATAATTGGTATTAGCGGGGAAAAACAGTGTTACCTGTGGAGAGCAAGGCGACAAGAACCAAAGATAGCAGCATCGTGAGGACGACTGTCGCAAACCGCTGCTCTCTCTGCCATTTACATAGAAGCACAAACCTTTTGTGCTGTTAATTTATGACTGTTACATATTTTTCTTATCGGAAAAACTCTTGATCTTTTGTGGGTTCAGTCATGTTTACTGGTATCTGTTGATTCTTTGAAAATTTATTGGCAGGTGTGTCTGCTGGACGGAGGAATAAGAGAAATCTCTCCGGGTCGAAAGTAGATGATCTCTCTCCACTCGTTTGTGACCTACATTCAGTTTTTTTCTATTCGCCGAGATATTTCAATTTTCATTGGATATAGTTTGTACCATCAACCTGTTTGTTGGTCCTCCTTCAGGTATCAAGGATCTGACAAAAGAGAAACTTAGCTGTTCATTCCATATAACTTCAGCATGAACAATAATCCGAGCGAGTTTTAAAATGGAATCCTTCCTTCCCAGAAGATCATTTCAATAATATCCTTCACGGAATTTAGATGAGAGTAACTTTTGGTTATTAATGTAAAGTATTTTTACTAACATTCTGCTTTAATGTGGTTAAGATTGCGTAATGGCGAAATATTGGTAAGCAAAACCTGTACAGGATTTCTTTCAATTCGGATAGAATACGTTATTACCTCAACGATTAACAGCTCATACATTTGAACAAGATGTTTTAGGAAGCTTACATCAATTACACTCACAGAAATATTCACTTAAAATAATAAATAAGTGGCTATTACCTCATATGGAACAAATCATATTTATTAATTTCAGCCATCGCCACGAAAATCTCATTACACAGGAAAAAAACGGAAATGAGTGTCGCACAACTAAATCTAAATGCACAACAAAGTTTATTTTGGAACTAGATTATAATTAAAACTATTTATCATATATAGAAAAAATGTTTAATTTTCTCTTTGCTGGAGAATAAAAGTGAGCTGCCCGGCTTCTTTAAAAGTACATCCTTTTAACGACCTTCCAACCTGTGAATATAAACAGGCGGTTAAGGTAGCGCACTTCATGACTTCATATTTTAAAATTTAGTTCTGGCTAACAAATATAATTTTTACAAAATAAATAAATAAATAAAAATCCGAAACAAAACAAATGTTTAAATATCGAAATAGTAATGGCACAGTAACATTTATAGAACAAAACAATGATCTTGGCTACCGATCTCTCACCCTCTATTATTAGTCCTTTGTTTTATTTTCTATATATTTGATGTAGACAAATTCCGCCCCCATGTTTCGTGGTTCAGGTGCTGGCTGCTGCACTGGTTATCGTTCGTGATAGTTTACCTAGGTGAAGAAACGTTTCCGGAATCTGCGAATGGCGGGATGAATAAGCAAATCTGACGTCACATGTAGATAAAGATGGAAAATGTCAGTCGGGATTCATGTACAAAATTTTACTGTGGCTCCATGTGTAACAGAGTCAGCACACAGTAATAACTAAACCAGGCCTACAAAGAGACGATGATCCATTTCTCCTCCAGCTGTGATAAATGCTTCCCTCTATGATCAAAACTGCTGTTACGACATGTTGGCTAACTTAGATTTATAACCAGTAGCGTTCGTGAAGAGATTAAACAGGTTTACTTTACACACGATCACCCGCCTGTATGATGGAAAAAAGGAACATCTTATTTAATCCTTTCCACTGCGAACGAAAAATCCATTAAAATTAATATTTACTTCTTTTCTTATTTAATAATTAATATAACTTTTCCAATATTTAATGACAGGTAAATGCTACGCATGGATGGGCCTGGAAAAATATGAGTCGATCAGTATACATCACAAGAAGTTTTGTATAAACTGCAATTATTTGAAAAGATCTATTGGATCGCTAAAACAACCCTAATCCAAACATAGTAAAGAAGTTCCTTCTTTGAACATTCGGAGAATCTATGGTGAATCCTTCTAATATAAATATTCTCTTTATGTAAATTCCACGCCTGAATAGTAGATTTGAAATATAAGCAAATAAACGACTTTTGTAATCAAAAGGGAATTTTTTAATGTAGTGTAAACCTTAACTTGTTATACACACCTGGTAAAAGGTTTGAGTTCAGGTAAAATTCACTGACGTTTTGTGCATAGAAAATCGATAAGATTTCATGTCAAAATTTAAATAACTATCAATTGCATTTTATTTGGAAGCTTTAATATTTTAGATAAACTTTAATATCTAATTGATAGTCTGAGTAACTACGAGTTAAATAAATATGCTTTTATGAATCTAACAAAAATGTTGTTTATAACTAAGTTTAAAACGGCAATAAAAAGAACGTACAGTTTATTTTTAGCAAGTTATTCGTGAATAGTTAGAAGACAAAGTATTGGCTTACCTGTTCGCACGTACTGAAACAGGTTGGCAAACCTGCCAGATAGTTACCGGACGATATAAGAAGAAACAAAAACATTTATTAACTCACTGTCCCAAAATGGTAAGTTAACTAACGATAGCTAAACATGTGTTAATGTACGTATCTGTTGATGTATTTTTTGTCTTTACAGAACAAAGCAAACGTGACCTGTGGAGATGGCTCGCGACTCACCATTCTCCCACCCATCAACTCTAACTCGTCTTCTTGCTTTATCTTTACCATTAATACGAGTTCTAGAAGCTTCGGTAAATCTGCGGTTTCTCGCTGAAGAAAAGTCTTTTTCTTGTACCAGTTATCTGGGCATCATCTAATATTTACTAAGTCGTCCTAGAGAGACAGTGTCCGTGTTCAATAATAGACCGTCATTTTACGGTATTTGACTCTAATCGTTCTTAACGTATGGAAACCAACGAAAACAACAACTCTGCTAGAATAATACGATGAATTCCAGAAAATTCTATAGAAAACCAACAATGACTCTTTGTAGTGAAATATCTCGTGACATTGAGCGTTTACCTTCATCTGTCCATCTTTCGATGGCTTTTTCTACCGTCTATGCCACCTGGCACCATCCCAGATGGATTTCACTACTGTTTAAGCAGACTAGCAGTGTCGATTTAACTTGGATTTTGCTATCATCTAAGAAGATAGTCAATATCAGTATAACAACGATCATACCGCTTATTTGAGAAGAATCAATGTAGGTTTAACGTCAGATTTTTCCATCATCTGGAGACGATCTGTTTAAAACTGCTCTTATTTTAAGCGCCCATCGTGCACCCGTCCACAGTGGTTTGGTAAGAAATAAGTTTTATTCTGCTCAGCTTTGTTTAAGTAGCTGGTGGTAGTTTTAAATACACTAAAACCAGCTGTCCACGAATGACAATAAACATCTAAGTAAGAGTTGACACGAGTTAACCATTGTCAGTCTTCAATTTATATCGACAACTTGAGAGCGATTAAGTCTTCTAGAGCCATCTGCTGACATTGCACATGCAACATAAATAAGCCAAATCACAGAGCATTGTTAAGACCACCAATATGGTTAAAAGTGTGTCAAACACGTCAAAAACTTCAAAATTCCTGGTCCGCCAACGAGACATTGAAACATTGGCACCGAGCAATCTACAAAAGTCCATTTTCTTGGAGTTCGCCTCTGAAGTCGCATCTCAGATTGAAGAACTAGCTAAGTTATTCAATTCTAATCATCTCCAGCCAGAGATAATTCATTTCTGTCAAACGACAGTCACAACTTCCGAGTGCATTCCAATGACTCAAAACAATTGTACCAACAAGAAATCCTGAAATTTGATGCCCATATTCTTCAAATGAATATCGATTCCTGTCGCACTTCTTATATAATCATAAGTAGATCTCAAAGGTATCCGATTATTCAGGATGCTCTAAAGACCTTTAGCTAATGCCATGGAGTAAGTATGGAAGCATTCATGTCGCGAGTAGTGAGCAAACTCTCAAATTCCTGCCAATATGATGGAATTGGATGAAGATCTTATACAAACATGGAAGACTCGGATCAGACCGAAATACGAAAGTTCGCCAATTCATTGACAATCAGAATAGATGATCATCGACTGCACAAGGTAGGACAATTAAAAATTAAAGTAAACAATTTCACCCTGAGGAAACATAAATCTCCATTAAATAATTCATTCTTCCTCAACCGTTAAACTTTACCTAATATTCTGCAAGTTTACTGCTCCAAAGAAACAATTTCTAGGATGAGAAACTTTGAAAACTTAATTAGAATAAAAATCACTAGAGACCAACTAACGATCGTGGTCAGGATTTCAACAGAGTTGAACGTCGATCAGTCGAGATCGAATTCTGATGATTATTGCTAATTTAGCCCGTAATGGCTTCGTGTATTTTGTTTCGTTACCACTTCGTATTATATCTTATTTGGGATATATTCCAGGCGGTAGTTTGATAATTTGAAATGGCTAACGACACAACATTAACAAATTTAATGTGGAAAACGGATAGCTTGGTATATTTAGCTAAAAGCAATTTTTATTACAGATATATAAATGGCATTTTAAGGTGAAATGGCTGGCCATTTATTAGGACCTTATCTAGTAATGGGTTGGGCCTCCTTTGACTTGAATGGCAGGCATAGAGCAATGGAGCATAGGCAGAGTCCAGAAGGGGCCAGAATGTGCACTGAAAGATTTTTTCCAAATTTAGTCATTAATATCTACCTAGTGTTTGGAGCAAAGTAGGCAGAAGACAGTGGTGGATAATGTGTCTTTTATCTTCATCCCACAGATGCTCAATTGGATTAGGATCTTGCTGGCCTTGAGAAGGGCTTGAAATCTCTGTCATGTTCCTCAAGCTATGAACACAATGGGGCTGGGTTGATACGAGCATTGTGATCTTGAAAGTAGCCGTCACCCTGGCTGAAAGCGACAGATCGAAATTAGTGGTGAGATAATATTTGGCATGGTAGAGACCAAGGAGTCGAGGGTATGCGCGATAAACATACCCCAAGCCATGACTCCATCACCAGAGACCCGGTCAGTTGGGATCACAAAAGAAAGATAGAGTGATTTGTGTGACTTTCACCAAATCTGTTTTCTCCCATCTCATGAAAGAAGGTGTAAAGTTGGACTCATCACATAATACCACTTCACAATTCCTACTTACGCTACATACGGCGTTTTTTTTATCTTGTGACTGTAGTCAGTGATTTATGAAGGGGTCTCACCCTTTCGTAGCAGCGGTCGAACTCCCGGATATGGCTGTGGATACATTCATTGTTTCTGCCTATTGTTCAATGATTGGACGTTCGCTTTCCTCTCCTTCCTCTCGCTGAGTGTTTGCGGCCACATTTCCTCCTATCAGCAGACGTATTCTTCGCCCTTTCTCATTGTTGATAACCGCGAATCATCGATGTCTCGAAGCATCTCACGGATGAGACTCTTTCGGTCTCTGTGGCGCTCGCTAGGCGGATATCTACAGCCACACCTCTTTCGAGCACTGTAACGTGTTTGTGCACACCGGGTACAGTGGCTGACGGATCGCCTGCCGATTTAGGTGATCAACCTGATTTGTATCTGCAGTTCAGGTCCGGACCGCCGAGAATATACCCTACATGCACCACTAGGTATTTCAGATTTATTACCGACAAAAATCCTAAATGTATAGATCAATACCTTGTATCTGCTACAAAGCCAATAAATTGATCAGAGTATTTAATAAGAATATGAAATATGAAAGCAACGTAAATTCTGTCCTCTTTTATTGAGCACGTGACAGTATGCAACTCTATAGTTTTACTCCATTTACTAAAACCACGAGTGACACAGTTATAAATCAGAAAATAATTCATCACGGTTAGATATTTAAAATATGCTAATGGCATAACACAATTATTTGCTATTAGTTCATCTGTACCGCGATATCAATATATAAATTATAATAATGATCTTTTCCCTGCTCTATGGTCAAGTGCGGGTCTTAAAGGTTTGTTAATTTAAAAAATAAATCGTTTAAACTGATCTACACCTAACATTTTCCAAATAGACAAACACATACAATCACTTTGCTAAGCAGCTACTCCTGAAAATTTAATGCATAATATCACCATGAATTCATTCCGTTATCATTTAAAACGCTATAGTGCGGTTTTTGGTGGTAAAATACGTAACAAAATATAACAATACGTGGGAGATGTCAGATACGATATACATACATATATACATCGCTAACCATAATTTTATATCGACCTAAAATATCCTAATTTTGCTAGAGAAAGTGGAAATAAAATTGCTGAATTCAAATAACAATGATGTATGTACCGCTTTGCAGTGCAGCAAATATTTAATGGGAAAATAACCAAAATTGAAGAATGTGACAATATGGAATCTGACATACAAATGGATGATTTCCAAAAGGGACCCATAAGTCATGACGACTAATGTGACTCGGTCTGAACTATTTACCTACTTGAGCTTGAGTTCAAAATAGATTTTGTTGTTGTTATTGTAATTTTCAGGGTTATGCAAAACGTCTGTCTATTAGCAGTGGTGGAAACTGCTTACAACTAAGGCATGTTACAGGTATAATAGGTCAAAGTTGAAAATGCTAGGTCCGTGTTTCATTCTAGTCTCCTAATAATATAGAAAAAAATCATCTGCGTAAACTGTTCCCAAAGCCGAGGAGGTAAAGGAATGGCGGCTGAAAAGTCGTCCTAGTCATGGTTTGCTTGGTTTCTCCGTAAAGTCAGGGAAGAATAGACGAGGTCCGATGTCCTGTTTATGTTAGTTGACAACAATGGGCGATTGTGTTTCGTGGAGGCTGAACGGCGAATGGGGCCAATCATGAATAGAATAATTTATTGTGCGGTGAAGCTGATCTACTGCCGTGAACACCATTTGAAATGAACTAATTTATTATTTCAAATTCGAAAAAAAGCACATTTATCATCGTAGGCAGCGACTTTCTTTTTTCAGTAATTAAATTTAAGATGAAAAATGAAACCACGAGATTCGCTAAGAAATAAGTCGTCATCGGTTGGAGATGGTTAACCAGTGGCCAGTGTCTGGAATGTCCTGTATTCTACAACATAAACATCTACAGCAGATCGCCAGAGAATGGAGGGAAAATTCCCTCCTCTTGAGTATCTCAGTGAGGTTTTGCTGATCTTTCTTCAGATAAAATCAACTTGGGATCTGTTGGGGCCAACCGATAAAAAAGGCCGTCTTGTCTGCGTTAGAATATGTCGGGGTTTTACAACTGAAATGTTTCCAGTGGTCGGCTGGGTAATTGCATATTCTAAACCCTATCAGATCGACGGACTAACTACTCACGTGAGAGTTTACCTGAAATTAGATAGTTCATCCAGGCAGACTCCATTTATCCAGCTCGTCCAGGTGCACGTCATCTTGTCATGTTTAGGAAAGCAGCAACCCAGATTTGAAAACACCGCCTGGCTCTAAATCGTCTCCTCCCTGGGGGGAGGACATCTTACCAGGAGAGATTAGAGGGGCCTCGTTTTGCTGACGGTACAATTCCTGCCAAACTTCTTGGTGACTGACAACGGTCCCGAAGTTTAATCCAAACACCAGGTATTCTTACGACCGACAAATATTTACTAATTTCACGTGAACTCGCTAAGACTGATCGACTAAATCTCTCGAGAAAACTGATTTTAACAACAGAAAAATTTGCATATTCGCATTAGTGCGATATATGAATTCACCTTTAGAAGAAATCACGTGCGCCCTTTCCGAAGTCTATAAATTAATGCAGCAGGTGAAAATTCCGAAGTTAAGACAACTCCCCAATAATTTGGTTTTTAATACACTACTATTATATGACGGAGCCTTTCCCAGCCTCCTGTGGGCGCTGACGCATTACTGCATCTATCCAATACGATAAAAGCAGGTTGGCTGGAACCAGCACAATATGTACTACCATTCGGTTAATATTTACTTGAGGAATTTTATCGCTCTGTATTTTTTCATTATGGAGGGAAATAAAAAGAGATTTATAAAATAAACAAAAATAAAACTACTACATTGATATTATCTACGTAATAAAGATACCTATTTAAAATCATCATGCATATCTATGTTGATAGCAAACAACTAATCCTATTGAAGCGAACCAAGGAATCATTGATGACACACCGATGAAAAGGAGGATATTTCAGATATTGCAAAAGGAAACCTCTGTATCATTAAATGGTTGGTAGTCATAATTTTGTGTGTATATATATATATATAAAACACTGTTTTGTAAAATGTTCCCTTATTCTGTAATTTCAGAAAAAGGGTGATCTCGCAACGGATGACAAGCCAGCCTCTGAGTTGAAGGTGATCTGAGGAATAAATTCACCTGCAGTCGAAACAAAGTTCTGTGCGCAGCTGTTTTCACAGGCGCAGCTATTTTTGCCATTACCGTCGCTGTTCTGTGGTCACCATAAATAGTGAGTGGTGGCTGGTGTATTAATGTTGAAATCAGAAAAAGCAGATAAAAAAAAAAGATATATATAGGTTTATATTATAGAATAAACATTTTATTATAATATAAACAGTCTTAGATGATTTATTCTGTTGTTTTTTTTGCTGATTTTTGTTGCTTATATAGTTTATTGGTTGTTTGAATGATTATATGCACCGAGACTGATTTGGCGATAGGCACTGTTTGAGACAAATAACCACGATAGTATCTTAAGTATTGTCTATTTTCAAAATATATAAATACTATGGTCTGAAAATTATGGCCGCGGTGTGTTTTTTCCATCCTTTGATGTAAGTTTTGGACCTATGAAGCAGTGCCTACTGCTGTGATGGATGACACTATTTTCTTATCGTGTAACCATCTATTAAGACAACTAGAACTAGACTATAATTCATCTTTACTTCATATTTAATGACGAATAACAAGAACCAGAAAAACATTTGATGTAGTATTAACATAATATTAGCTTTGAGACATGATAGCATTTATGCAAACGTTACGTATAGATGGGCATCTTGTTCCTTATATCATTAATTAAAGATAAATGTGTTTGTGCGCTTCACTTGTTCTGAGGTCGTGATCCTTTCTCTTTGTATTTACTTTAAGGGCCCACTGTTGCAGCTTACGGTACACAGAAACCTAAAGGTACGTACACAGTCAAGCTTCATCAATACGAGAGGAATTAAACTTATTAATCCCTATTGTAACTTCAAGAAAAATTGAACTTCTAAAGCAAATATTAATATCTTCATAGTGAATAAAAATATTTTTACAATCCACAGAAGTTCATATGATGTTTATATAGCAGTTAAACCATTGTGTATCATACCTGTATACCATGAAATAGACACCGTGAAAATAGACGTTAATCTAAGGATTTTCATTTGATTTTTGTTATGTTTTTAGCTGTTACATTTAGTACTTCTATAAATTAATCAGTATTAACTCGTGCATTATACAATAATGGCAGTAATAATTATCAATGGATTTTAATTACCGGAAATTTATTACAGATTTGTCAATCAAAACGATAATATTTGCTTATTATTTTATTTGTTCCTTTAGATATGACGACAGGTACAACCCAAGCGCCGAAGTCAGGTAAATATTCAATAATTTATTGTCGTTTCTTTGATTTACAAATTTTATTTTACATCTTTTTAAAATATTATTCATATTAAAGTAAAATTTAAAAAAAAAATTATATATTTCAGCCTAATTTTAATTATAGTATCAAATCCGAATAGAACAAATTAAATCTAAATATTATACACATCCACACATACATACAAATAAACAGAGATACTGGCGTTCAAAATTATGAGCACACCATACCTAATAAGAAGGCCATGGTATGAAACAAGTATTTATAATCAGATAAACTATGCAAAAACAGGTAAAACAATAAGTGTGACGTTATTATCACTTAAGTTTTTTAAAAATCGAAAAGTCGCCTTTTTGTGAATAACTTTGACATATTTTTCACATTTTATTTAGAATGCTTTCAAAAATATTGCTCTTAACTAACCGAATTCTTCTCTCAAGTAGTACAACAGCTGACGGAGATACATTGGACCCTTTCGTGGCTGTTTGATCTGGTTCATTCCACAAAATGTTAAATGGCGTTTAGATCTTTAGATCGAGGGAGCCAAGCCATAGTTGCCCAAAAGGTGCTTTGGCCACCTTTCGGCTGTAGCTCTGCTCGTCATGCTTCGGATCATCGGCGTTTTTCAATGAAAACCAGCCTCATATCGAATAATGGTTTCATCGATCTGCGCGACCTTGCAGAACAGTGATATATGTTTCTTCCCACAAGATTCCCACTATACGAATCAGCTCATAAGCCAAATAACTAGCAAAGCAACCCTATGTTTTCCCCACTCCCTCAACGATGGTAATTTAAAGGGAAATATAACTTTTCTTATATTTCCCTCGACTTTTCTTTTTAAATTGCGTCGACGCTCAGAACCAAAATATGTAGCACCTGCATCCATCCGACCAGAATCCACTGCACACTGCACCAGATCCGCTGTGAGGTCATCGGTTTGCTCAGCCAAATCGAGTCGCTTCCTATTTCTCAAAGCTACACAGGAGCTTTTGTAGCCTCTACCAGGTAAATAAATTAAAACTCTACTAGCATCTCCTCCTGGTAGAGGTTGAAAACCTGTAATAAACAGTCGACACGCAGGCTTTCGTAAACGTTTTTATACGACTTTTAATTATCTTTCCTTTCTCTTTCTTCTATGACCATGTGAAGTTATGGCCAAGACGGATGTCATCTCTAACACGCAGTTGTCTGCACATCAACCCGAGTAAAACCAAATCCTTCCACAATTTTCTGCTCGGTTGCCAGTTTTAAAAATGGGAAGAGGAAGTATAGTTATTGTGGAATTTGTCGTATAACAACTGTTTTATCTGCCAACAAAAGCAGCAGCAACCTATAACAAAGAGCGTCAATTTGCGTATATGTAAAACAGTTAGTAGAAGGAGAAATTAGTGGACGAACTGGATATGATCAAACATTTTTATTATCTAAATTCCTCATTGAAATAAAATTCTTGGTCCACATTTTCGCGAACAAAATGAAATAATGATAACGACACAAGGGTTCACATTTTCTCATAAAATACATGTATAGTCTTTTAATTTCTTTCTGGAATAAAGTTTTTATTAACTACTGTGTATTTTATAAGGAGATAAAATATCTATTTGTACAACGTGAATATCTGACTAGATAGTCTTGCATATATTTTAGCATTTCCTTGTAAAATAAACCAAAAATATTTTTGTTGTTTTGGAAAAGTAAATATAAAATTAGCATGCATCTATCTACCACTCTTATCCATGATAATGATGTAACATAACTTCAAAAATACGGACGGACCCTTGGAGTTAATGTTTAAATAACGTTACAGGTTTATTAAATTCCCTAAATACCAATAAACTAGATATTTACGTTAGAATTGAACAACATTTTATTAACGTTTGTGGAAACCATGTAAAGATGGAATTTGAGCTTTTTCGTTCACTCAGCAGCGGGAAGATAAAGACGGTATTCTGTATAATAGAGGTGCTGATAATTATAGACAGAAGATAAAAATCGTCTTCAACTGTTACATTTTGAGAGTTTTATTCCATACAGGTATTCGATTGACATTTCTTAACTTCAATATTCAATGTTAAGTAAATTGCGTTTAGAAATGGTCTATTGTTTCTCTAAGGCGTTCAGTGAAAAGGATGCAAGATGGGCTTTTGAATTTAGAACAGGTAGTTTATAGATTAGCGTATTTATTTACGCTTATCAACGAATAACTTATTCGAAAAAGGTCTTTCACAAGTAAGTATTTCTTTGTTAACAACAACGTGTGAACATATTTCCGTACAAGATAAACCGCATCGATAAATACTTCCTTCCTCAGAATCTGCTGAAAACCATAATGATTTCCTATATTTTGTATTACATAAGTTAATTATGTTTATTTTATCTTTTTATTAGACAGATTGTTCCGAATTACTCTTTACGTCTACGGTGAATACATAGACGACCTTGCTGAAAAAAATTCTTCCGCCTACAAGAATAAGTCCAAGGAGATTATTGAAAAGGTAGATGCGAGTTATTCCCATAATGCATAGTGGATCTCAATTCAAGTATATGTTACTTTGTCTTTACTAAATAGATTTAAGTCAGTAGACGAAAAAAATCTTCTTTACCTGATCTGTAATGATTGGGCAATAAATCCAAATGATTATCCTTAATATTTAGTGTATACTATTTAAAGGCGGTATCAAGGTTTCTATAATTGATTCATTAAAGAACAAGTAAAGGTAGCATTTTGTGAGGAGCATTAAATTAAGTAATAGTAACCTTTAGTTTCTATGTGCTGTCCTTTTCTTCTCTCGTCTAGAATTCTTACCAGAAAGAAATCAGTATTTTTTACAAAGTAATGAAGACCCAAAGATGTTCCTTTGGTGTTAGCGGCTTTCACACACCCAGCCTATTAACAAAACTGTTGAAATTTTAAACTCTGAGCAGTGAGTCGTACGACTGTGAAAAATCAGATGAGCAGCAGCAATTTGTAAGAATTTACGTTTAGCCTTGTGGTAAGCAGTGGAGAATTTAAACAAAATCACGATGTTTATTTTCTCTACATTTACCACTCTATGAAACTCGTGTACGAAGAGTTTTCCACGGACTGTGACCAAACACAAACTGGATACATGTTTAGAATCTAAACATAGTCTCCATTCGTCGATAATTGAAACGTTTCCAACAAAGCAATGGTAAGGAAACTGGCATAGCTCGATTGGATTCAGCTCAGGGTTGACAGTAGGATAAAATCTATCATTCATTAAATATCCAGATATAGCTATATTATCGAATGTCCTATTAGTCAATTATCGAATACTTTGTGGTTTGTTTATTATGGTTGCTTTAGGTTACGAAATTATTCACTTTGGCAATTTGTTTTCGAAGAAAACCCAAGCATGGTTTGAAATTCTTTTCGAAGTATTGTTGTTGTTTCGTGTTTGTCAGTATAAACTGACACTTAATAATTTCTTCTGTTGCCGACTAACATCCAGATGGATGCTGCATTTAAAAACAGCTCACTGAAAGATATTTACGACAGAACTGAACTAATCGGCTTCAGGTAGGTGCTCATCTTTTCATCCGTAATACGAATGAAAAAATTATTAAAGCTTAAGGCAAAATATTTTTTTGCAAATTCAGAAGAAGAATTTAAATTGTTTTAAGCTAAATTCTCATAAAATAATGTGTTTTTGTTTGTGAAAAAGTGATGTTCAAGTGCCAAATATGCTCATAGGGCTAATATTATCATGATGTCATCATCAAAAGGTTGACGTTTTCGGCAATAGGGCCAGCATTGTATGACCTTGGAATACAAAGGGATGAGTGCTAAGCCAGACATATGAGTGAATAGCATGTTTGGTGGCGTGTATACAATTAGTGCCACGGGCAGCTGTTAAGACTATTGTTGTTACAGAGCACTCTGTTATATAAATTCGATATACGATGGGGTAACACGGTGAGTAATGCGGTTTTATTCCACTGCTGGGGATGATATAATCCCCTGCAGTTTTGTATGACTTTAGTACACGAACAAGTAATAGGGCCAGCGGTAGAACTACTACTTTTGTTAGAGAACATAGAATTGATAATTACTTTACACAGCAGGCTGATATCGTCAGTATCAGGCTTTATGCACTCATCCAAAGAAAAATGTATTTTTAATACCTCTGACAGAACTTGAGAGAGTTAAAAGTATATAATAGTGAACCATCTCGATGAATATTATTCAGAGCAAAGGACGCAGAATGGAATTATTTCTGTCTCTTTCGGCAGTAAAAGTTTTCTAACGGCTGATAGAACAAACCGTTTATCAATTCAGGAGAAAACCGGTCCCATGACAATTTTTTTGCCTGCATTGATATTTCCTTTTTAATTACCGATATGCAAATTTAAAAAGTTATAATAATCTATTCATTAACTTTAAATCGCTAGACGGTTTAGACGAATAGTTCAGCACTTTTCAGACCGAGAAGTAATTTACTACTACTATTGTCAGGTATCGTATGCAAAATTAGCACAATAATTAAATTCGAGCACCCAGTTAGACTAATTAGTTATCAAGGAAAAGAAAACGTTCAGGAAACGTTGATATTTACATACATTTAAATTTGAATACCATTTTATTGCACTGTTTTTTTATTTTGAACGTTAACTTTGGCCTTTTGATTTTATTGCGAAGTACAGAAACATGCAAAGTAGTGACCAGATCGAAATTTCAAATGTAACCCTGAACATTTTAAGAGATAATTTTAGAGGGAATTTGTGTAAATACTCTGACCTAGCATCAAATAAGCAGCCTACATGGTAAAGGTCCCAGGCATTTACGAATTATTTTACACAAACACCTGTAGCTTAAATTACCAGACATTGTGATCATTCAGGCAAAACCTGACTGCTGTTAACCTGGCCAATCTGAACGCACGAATGCAGGCGATCGTTGTTTCGTAAATAGGTTTAGATTTTCGACCCTTTCTTTGTTTCATTTGCCGTCTTCTCTTAAGAAAGGGCTATCAAGAGAAAAGTAAAGGCTGGATTTATTTTCCTCTAATTTACTGAAGCATCTCAGCAAACTCCAGTTTCATGGACAAACGGACAAGGAGAGCAGCAAATAAGAAAAACTTAGCGTTAGACAAAATGGCCTTGAATGTGTAGCACTGATTGATTTTATGTAATCTTTTCGCAGTGAATGTTTTTAAAAGATGTAATATACTGATCTGTGGCCGTAAATTTGGGCTGTGAAAATAGATGACTTCGTCTCGTTTTTTCCACAAATTTTATTGATATTTTGATTTCCGCTGATTGTAACTTAGGGACAGAAGTAGAGGCCGACAACTAACAAAAATCCACGAATACCTTTTGCCGATGTTTTCACCATCAGCGTGATCCCTTCTCAAACAAATGTTCTCTGATTTGATAACCAATTAAATAATTTCGAAACTGAAATTTTACTATTACTTGCGATTGTCTTACGAAAGTAAATCGTGCGGATTCCTTATTCACTTCCGAGCCAAGGCAACCAAATATCGATTGATTTTAAGACTGGGCTGAAATTTCTTCTGTAGTTTTTACTTTCTGTTCCAAGAGACAAGGAATTTCGATGATACTGTTTACATTTAATACCATGGTCCAAACACAGAGAAGTGACAATAAAATTAGCCGAGTCACTTTGTCGAATGAAATATGAAATAAATGGCTAATGTTCATATTCAAAAATAGATGTAAAAATTAGTTTATGTGATTTTTTCAGGTACTTGAGAAAATTATCTGGAAAGTATCGAATTTATGTTCTAACTGATACATGAATGAAGATCGATGAAACTAGTTTATCATTTTTTGACAATCACGACGACAGTGTATTGTATTGTTTGGGGCGCTTAGGTGACTAGATGTAAAATATCATGGTTTTAAGGTTTCAACAAATAGATGTTTTGGCTGTAGCACTGCTTGTCATACAAATAGGTAAAGTCCACGCCTCCTGGATTGACATACAAATTGTATCTTCTCAGTGGAGATGCTGCTCTACTACTCCTTTTGTATTGATGCTATTACCTGCTGGCGGAACTGTGCTACATTACACTGGCGAAGACGTTTACATTGAAATTTGACCCATGCAAAAAAAAAAATTTGTTTTCTTCTTTTGGGAGATGCTCAGTTATTAAACGTTTGGATCTTCTACGATCTGTGGAAAAGAAAAAAGAGCCAAAGACTAAATATTGTCCTTATTGTTAGGCAGTGAGACTTTCGATCAGAAACACGAGCTGACTGTAAAAGTCTGTTTACATGGAAAACCATACCAAGACGATGATTCCGGACCATAGCATCAACGAATAACAAATTGGATGCTTGGCGAGAATCGTGCAACATCACTATTTCCAGACATGAACAGCTTTCCGTTCTTTCAGGGTTGCCTATTACCCGTTGTACAGCCATCTACGCCTTTCTTTTTCTTATCCAGTTTCTTTGTGATTACTTGCAAAATTCTTTGAAGAACTTTCAGTCTCTGCCATGTATTGATTCAATAGATGGCGTAAGTGCACCTGTCTCTTCCGGTAAATTAACCAACTGTAGAAATATCTATCGTTCTGTCTGTAGTTTCGCCAGCGGGAGAACGTAGAAGTTAATCGATGAAATCAATGATTAATTTTACCCTTATACTGAAGAATGATCATCAGCGCCCTTGTTCCGAATATGTTGTTTGGAATTTTTGCATCCAGAGGATGTAAAGTGTTAAAAATTTACGTACCTGCGGGCAGTGCTCCCCGTCAGCATAAAAAAATGTCATTTCGCGTGTTGTATTAGGCAAAACAACGGCTTTTATCCGTAGATGTTAACTATGAATATTGCCGAGAAACCAAACCAGTATAGTTAGATCTATAGGCGATCTCTTGCAAGGTACGTCGTCATCGAGATGTTAATAGAACAAATGAAATGGATTGATGTTGGACATCAATCCGTCCTGTGCTCGGACTGATAGTTGCAAGTCACTAGTATAAAGTGGTTACACCTTACTATCTAAAAAGTAGAACTAATTGATGTATATGACAGACTGGCAGTGACAGATCGACTGCATAAATGATGAATGTAGAGGCCATGTTATGGTTAGCCAGATAACCGACACCGGAGATATGGGGAAGGCGGTCAGCAGCATGACGAGTTCAGTTTAGGAAATCTTATTTTTGCTGTTCTAGTTATTATGCCAGGTCTCTTTAATTTCACTGGCATTATATTTGTTGGAATAAGGTACCACTTTAAAGTATTTGATTACATATATATTTCTTTACTTAAAATGTAAACCATACAAATAGATTTTCATCATGATCATATTTGTCTAATATTCTTTTAGGAACGGAAGTATAATTGCAGAACTGGAGTCGTATTTTTCTCCATTTACTGACGTCACATCCAGTAAATCCGCTGTGAACATTACTAATATGCAGATCAGCATGGTGATGGAAGTTATCAGAAAACGAAATGAGAGTGGCATGCTGGGATTGCCGTTAAAACATATCAGCATAATTGGTGAGCCTTTAGAAAATAATTTAAAGTCTATTTTGGCTTTTCCTGTGCACTGCTTATAAGAATTGAAAAAAGGTTTTGCTAAAAGGAGTTGACACTTGGCTGACCTTTCCGTTTGTGAATATTTGCAAATAACTTCTTATCGCTAATATCCAAAACCAATTACTTCTGAACAATGAAACTAAAGACTGTAAAAAGTTACAGTGAAATAATCTGGACAGTTTATTTCTTTCTTTTCATAGCAGAACAATTACAAGCGTCTTTACATTCAATTTGCCAGTTGACTGTCAAACACTAAAGAATTCCAAGCAGGAAGTCGCAAATATAAAAATCTAAAGGAAAACTATGACAAGCGTTTATTTTCAATTTATTACCTTTAATTTATATATTTATACAATTAAAAATTACAAAATAACGATGCAAACTATCAAATATAATTCCTTTTACGAAAGAAATTTTCTGTACACCAGCACTGCACCCAGCTGACCTGCTATAACATAATTTGTAAAATTGAGAGAGTTTATTCCAAGTGCATTCGTTGACTTTCCATTGTTCATGCAGTTTGTTTGGTTGCAGTGTAGCTTTTCCCCTATCGATATGAGCCAACACCCTAACCCTGCTGCTCTTCTCAGGACATTCCTTAGAATAAATCAAATTCTATGGCACTCGATCAGAATTACTGTTTTAAAATTTGATTGAATAAATTTGCATATAAGCTTCGGATCACTGGTTTGGAAAATGACGCCGTTTGCAGAGCAGCAGTTAAGGTACTCTCAAAGATCTCCATCCCAGCGTACAAAAATACAACCAGAGTTCGATTTATTAAATATCTGTCACTGATTGTTTCCCATAACTGGAGATTTGATTCTTCAATAAACATAACCTGTTTCCGGTGGCCTTTTTTTATTTTCATTTCCCGTTGCCCATGTAGTTCCATTAATTTTGTTTCCTTTTCAAATGATTATTTGTCTATTCAGAACATTTTGTGCTAATTTATATCTTACTGTTCATGGCCTGACAATTACATCCATATTTGCCGCGAGGTAGTTTTTGCTGAACCCTTTAATGAGTCTCGTTTTCACAAGAATGATAACCTTGGTTATTTAGCACCTCAGTTAGGATGGTGCGGACCCTCTGCCTCTGCCCTTCCTATTGTCAGCACTTCGCGCTTACGATAAACTCTTCAAACCGCTACAGCATCTGGAAAATCATTGAATCAGTCTGTAATGTTCTGCTTGTACAAACCCTAACGATATCCTCCTCCAATACGTTTATCTTCAGAAATTTCCGTTCTGGGAACCATGTCTGTATTCAACACACAACACCATTATTTATGACTTTAATAACATTTGGTTGTGTATAGGTTTCTTACAGCCCGAATGCGAACCGATAATCATCATAGATATTATCAGTCAGATAATGAACAAGTTAATGCGTGTATTTTCAGGTAATTATTTAGCTGCTATAGGTCTGTGTCCATCTGATATTTTTGTTGTACTACTGTGTATTTATAATTAATACTTATTTTTTAATGTTTTTTATGCAGAAGTTATAGGTATTGACACAAGACCACCACCACCATCAACAACAGTGACAGCCCCACCGGATACTACAGCAGGTGAGGCTGGAGTTACCTCATGAAAACATGCGAACAGATTTGAAACTTGTTTGGACGCATTTCCGTATGAAGCAAAGAATAGCCTCCTAATTTTCTGTCAACTAAGCGGCGTCTTTCAGTTGTCTAGCTTATTTATAGTTTTCTGCCTTTTCAAAGCTCTGTCATGGCTTCGAGATCTTTTATAGCACATTACAGAATTGAACCAGACAGTATAAGGCCTCAGCCCTGGTGTCCAAGCAAGATACTGGAGTAGGTTTGGCGGGTAAAGGTGAAAGCAACTAAAATGATACCAGACAAATGAAAGATAATACATATTTGAGTATTTTATTAATTGATGTACCTCCTTTGTTTGATACTGAATTAAAATCTAATGTCTTAAGGCAAAATATTTAATTATTTCGTAATAGAATGCTTCCCACATACTCGTGCTTGATTAAATTGGACTCAAGGAAATTTATCTAATTGTATTGAAGATGTTCACGGGGCGGAAATCATCTGATAACTTTCTTGATTCATTCCGTGCAGAACTAATTGACTATATATTTATTGTACTAAATACGAAAAAGTGTAAATGTCATGTAAAGATGGGCATTTGGTTCTTTATAACAACATTTATATATAAAGTGAAAATGATGTTAAGCTGATAGAACACATTTACAGCCAGTCTGTTTTGACGAAAGTTACATATAATGTTTATCTGCGAAACTTTCTCAAGTAAAATCTCTATCTTTCCTCCTCTCTGTAAGCAGTCTTTACGTTTTCCTTGTGGTTGTGATTTCTTTTCTCTCTTATTTACTTTATTTTCAATAATTTACTAAAGTTTCTTTATCATACCTTTCTTTTTATATTTTTATTTATATTGAAGAATATTTTTGTTAAAAGTTATATCATATTTCAGCTTAATTTTAATTATAGTATTGAATCCAGTAATA
>JACATO010002263.1:0-33140 GCA_018389105.1 Nautilus pompilius
TGGTCTCCTAATTAAACAAAAATGTTTACAAAGTTGTAGTGAATCCACATTTCTTGTAACTAGAAGATAATTAAGTTAACTTGCAGATAAACAATCTCCTGTAGGTGAGGGGGTTATGTTGCAAAAGTTAGAATAGATTTAAAAGCTATATTAATTAATGTTTGTTCTCAGAAAATTACTTTTTTATCCTAATTAAATCACTTCCTCCTCATTACCTGCACATAAAGCCATTGTTGCTTGGCACTTTCTGTTGAACTTTTGAACACAATTTTCAACAGGATTTTTCAGCATTTTAATATCCTAAACAAAATAAACATTATACTTCCATCGTAATCCTTAACAAGAAAGAAAGTTTACCTGAGATGACAGACGTGCAGTCTTCACCATAGAGGTAGATCTGCGAGCTGGGCATTCATTTCATTATTAACCGCAAAGTGAAGTGAAGCAGATCTTGCTTTCCATGGAACACAAAAAAGGTTTCTCCAGACAGGCTGTGTGTGGTGGGGGAGGAATGGGGAGAGAGGAGAGAGAGGGGGAGAGAGAGAGAACAGTATCGTGTGTAAATATAAAGCAATATGTAATTGGAATCGATACCATGAAATAAGTACTACTCCCAATCATGTTCCTGCATGTAGCAGACCGCCTCTAGATGGGTACTGAGCATTGATGTTGTAGCAGTCAAGATCAATTTGAAAATGTGGACGTATTATCCACCCTAACATCAGAACGTGGAGCATTTGGAATAATTCTAACTCATTCCAATTGTACATGACAAGCATTAATTTTAGGCTGTTTGTAGGGTCCGCCAATAAGATGTAACTGCCACTTTCTTTTAGGTGTTGCGAAGATATTGGTCACAAATTATTCATAGTGCAAACAAAAGAATATTCATCTGCATAAGTTCCCTTATATTAACAAATGACTTTTGTTCCTTCTTTTTGTTCAACTCGTACGAGGAGCATTCAAATAAAACTTGGGTGGCAGAAAATGCCATGATTGTATCAGGCTGGCTTTGAACTCGCTGTATGAAATGTAGTTATCTGCCTCTTCATTGGTTAATGAAGATGGATTATTACAGTAAAAAATTACAAAAAAACCACGTAAACCATCGTTACGACATTTCTTGTTATTGTAGCTCTCCTCTCTCTCTCTCTCTCTCTCTCTCTCTCTCATCTCTCTTCTCCTCTCTCTCTCTCTCTCTCTCTTAGGAGTGATGCATACATCTGAATCCATGGACCATTTTAGGCAACCTTCACAATTAAAGACAATGCCAGCAGAAACAAGACTCTTAACCTTCTGCTGTAGCATAACGAAAATGGTGGGGTTTGGCCGGTCTTTGGACCTCTGTACGCTACAATTGTTTTCCATTCGTGTTGCTGACAACAACTAAGAAAATGGCTCGGGGAAGCAGGTCGATACCAACTTGGCTCGCTTTTTAGCCAAAATCAGGGTGTGCTCGACCCCGCTCTCTCTCTTCCCCTAAGGGTTAGGGTTTTGATAAATCGGCAATTCCTATTCAATGGGGTGCAACTGCCAGCGGAGCGTATCGCAAGCTCCCTGAATAAAGGAGCGATCACCAGGATCATCATCAGCCTCTAGTTGAGAATCTTTATACTGTCGTAAGACGTCTCCCAAAGATCACGTCCCATCCCAAACTTCATGCGGATTCAGTACACCTCCCTTCAAAAGGAGTTATACACAAAATACATGAACACACACATACACGCACCATGAAAAACGTTTAGTACATAGATGACAGCTTGGTAACCATGGCTTCTCCGAAAAGCCATCTGTGTGTTTATGCCACTTTTATCCAAAAGAGTTCTAGTAAATTTTCCCCCAATGAGGAAGACCGTGGTAGTAAATGTAAGCGGGAGGATTCCAGGTGTGTGATCCTGAGTGAGTCCCTGTAAAAGATAAAGGCTTCTGTTCTTAAGCATCTATATTTGGACAGAGAATCTGGGAAAGTAAAATTATGGCAGCCTAGGAAAAGAATAACAAAGGCTAATACATATAATTAAAACAGCACATGTGAAAAATATACATATATTTAATTTTTTTCAAAATTTGCTTAAAAAAAAGAAAATAAAAGCCATTTATGGCTACCACTGTAACCTGCAGGACAAAACCAACTAATCCAGACAATGAGATCAATCAGGAAAGCTGAGGGCACCAGGCATCTTCTCTAGGGACTTGTCAACGTCATTAAAGTTTGCAATGAATACTGCAGTTACGGCAACAGAGTTCGGGATTTTTTGTGAAATTCCAGGAATGTCGTCATAAAAAGATAACTCTTTCTCATTCCAAGACCAGGGAAGCTCCATGAACATCACTGCACAACAGAGACAATTAAAGTTTAGAAAACCTGTGTAGGGCCGATTTTATTGAAAACAGCCTTTAGGGAAATGTTAGAAAACCCCAGCAGTCTTCAGCCAGGCCAGCTTCAGTGGCTAGCCCTGCAGAACTAGCACCTGGTCACAGCGGCCACATACAACTCCCCTGCACCAAAACACCTGCATACAACGACCCCTGGCTAATGCAGCCACATAAACCTGCCTCCCTAGCAATCTTTGCTAATGTACACAATGTCTTCATTTGATACGTTTTAGAAATGATGTAAGTTAAGGGTACATAATGTACACTCGGAACATTATACCTCTAGTACGTTAGAAAAAAACAAACCAAACATGGCTGTTACCAATTCTAAAGGGTTAATTAGTCATCATTTATCTTTGAAAATTTACACCCGTCAGGTCTTTCACGTCCTTTAGTTTTATATATCCCTGTATATATTTATATGTACATATTTTTTTTTCCTTTTTGGCTAAATCATGTACACCTGTTTTGACGAAATTTCTCTCCGTAGTATTTATCTTTCACCTGTCACCTGCATATAATTACGGTAACAACAAGTGACCTGAAAATATCCTTCCTGCGGGATCTCTGTGAGGTCGAGTTCTCCGCTGACCATTAGGCCAAACTAGCGTCTGTATTACAGCCTTTGTTAACGTAATATCTTCACTTACAATCAACAAAAATCAATTATCCATGTCCATGTCCTGCACCACTGATCCAGTCTTCCCTTTTAGGTCTGTCTACCTGTACTAGGGATGTTCAATGAAGCACGGATGGATGAGCATCACCCTAATGATATCCAGCCCCTTACTCCTCCCTTGTTTCATTTCAACATCCCTAATAGCTTCAAAATTTCCGTAAGGCAGGTCTACCTCACCTTCTGTTAGTAGTTTGGGAGCAGATTTCGATTTTTCCGATGTGTATAATCCTAATCATATGAAAGGAATTGAGAGATTCCAATATATAGAGAATATCTTCCTGCAAGCATTTATCAGTCTGGGGGATTCTATTCTCAATCTTTTTCTTGTTTTCAACTACAGAGCTGAGCAAGAGCTTTTACAATTGCATGAATTCAATCATTACACCAAGTGCTTATACATGCTATTTTTATTAAAACGGTACCGTGTCAGTGTCTTTTAATAATGTCCTCTTAAACCAGCTTTTATCTTCTTGATCAACGTTGAAATGTCCCTTTTTCATCGTAACTCAGATGGCTGCATGTTTCTAAGAAGCTAGCAGGGATTCCAGAGAAATGACTACAGTGTAATCCTGATAAAATGAAATAGAGGAAACCAGGTAAATAATTTCTTGTTAGCATGTTTTTTGTTAACTAATGTCTATGTGCTACCAAACTATACCACCATATTCAAAGAGAAGAACGACTGTGTTATAGGATCAACACAGCAGCAAAAGAAAGACAGGGAGAAATGTAACGAGAGCAATCATCATTTGTGAGTTACAGCCTTTAGTCTCAGCTGTACAGTATTGAGTCCAGGACACACAGCACATTGGGTTGGTACATATTCCCCACTGTTAGTCTATCTGTCTCTGCAGCTGTGATTTGCTTTTTGGTTTACTTTGTAGACACGTAACATATTCTTTGCCTTACACCAGTCTCTAAGCACATTTATTGTTGAGATCGAATGTCCTGTGTGTGGCCATATTATCACCATTTTTTTCAGCTAACTTAACAACTTCCAGCTTAAGTGTAGGATGCAGTCTTGAAATACTCTACACTGTTCCGGTGGTTGGGTCTGGAAGATCTGTACTAGTAATTTTGTGTATTTTCACAAAAAAAGATGACTCATTGATCTCATTATTTAACAGTATGTTAAATGTTGTATAGATGGCCATAGAGAAACATTTAAAATGTATAAAACAGATATTTATTGATAAAGTTCAATTAACAATTGAAAAAAGTAATCAGTATAACAAAAGCTCTATATTATTTAGTTGTTTGTATTTTTTCCTAATCTCTTATTGCTTTTGACCAGTTAGGTCTTTTTCACAAAAATAAGTCATCTTCACTGCAGCAGTAAGTCGGCTCACACATTGTGGCTGTGCTCCTCGCACACTTCATGGAGAGCTTTGCGGTCTTTCTTCAAAAGTCAGAATTCAAGTCTCTTCTTTGGTGGACCTTGCTTCTGGACATATGGCTGGTGTTCTTCCATTGCTACACCACGCTTCTCCATTGAGGTAACAACAGCTTTAGGAAGGTTTAGACTGTCTTCCAAAAACTTCTCATGTGTGTTGTGACAAGTTCCGTCACAAGCTCTTTTAGAAATAAGCGTCACTTGTGCCGGGCTTTCTCCATAATGTCGGTGCTGCTGTGATCTGTATAGAGAGTGGTGGGCATTCAGGCTGGCCACACCAACAACATCGTACCACAATACCGTAGGTCACCTTCTCGATTGTCACTTACAGGAATGAGTACAAACCATCTGGTCCATCATGTTGACACCACTTTTTGTCTCATGGTAGTACTTGATAATTTCTGTTTTTTGTCTTCTTGTTCTGATCATCTACTGTCTTGTCGTGGTGCATTGTGCTCAGCAAAATGATCGCCTTATCTTTCTTGGGCCCATAACTCACCATGGTGCTGTTGTCTTGAAACCAAAATTAGAACTATGAAATTCTCGGAACTTGGAAGCCTTCATCAAAGCAGGTGTCTGGCTTGTTTTGGCAGAGCGTCTCCACAAGTGCCAGTCCTTTCTCAAGCAGTGCTTCAGTTAGGGGCATGCTTGTGAAAAAATTACCTGTTGTTATCTTGTGGCTTGTATTCGCCAATTGATGGCACGATGCTTGATCCAGGATTCCTCTGGACTTCTTCAGCAGACTGTTTTCCAGTGTAGACCATCCCGTCATTGCCATACTGAGTGAACTGGCATCAATTGTTCACCTACTGTCACACAATGACTGGGAACAAACTTCTTTCAGCAGTTAGCAACAAAAAGATCTTATACACATCTGATAGTTTTCATGAGGTCCATTTTCAGACGAAATTCTCTTGTCGTCAAACCTCAGGAAAGCGAATGTCTTCAAATAGAGCAACAGACATTGTGAGTCTGTACACCAGGTTTGAAAATTGGGTCTCCGAACAGCTCCCAAGTGGAAATGTACCAGTTTTTCTCACATCTTACCAAAAGAGAAAGGCCCACAAAGCCAGAAGCTCATTTCTAGACATACCTTTGCATTCTTTCTCCTTACTGGCTGCTGCTCTTCATCCTTCAAGATTTAAACAATTTCAAATGTCTCAATAATGTTGTTATAGACAAAAAGATCCCGAGAATCTTTAGGTGACAGTTGTTTCTGGTGCAGACCCCAGAGAGTTCCTTATGTTGTGGCTTGGCGAGTTTCCTTGACTGGGAGGCTTTTCGATGCAGTATGTGCCATTGCAGCTGAGTCTAATTGTCCTTTGGGAATTGTCTTCAGGTTCCTATTCAGAAAACCATTGTCCTCACTAATACAAGATTCTTGCATAAACCGAACGCCTGGAGCTGACAGAGTTGGTGAATCTTCTTTCCTCCAATGTTCAACATCTACTTCAGGTTCATAGTGTGGATCATCAGTCTCAGAATATTCTGGCTCCTTATCCACATCCAGAATCTCTTCAGTTGCTAACTCGGCCACCATCTCTGCAGTTAGCTTAGTCGAACTGCATTTTGCCATATTGGAAACCTGGAAAATATATGCATTGTGATACCATATTCATAACACATCCCCACTTTCTACATTTGAGTATCATTTCAATACAGATTTATAAGTACTAAAAAACTAGTTGCAGAGGTTCAGACCGACAAATCTACGACTGGCGGAATGAATCAGGTGACAACTGCTCAACTGCTGCTCCAAATCACCTACATTATTCATATGAAAGCTGCTCGTTTCCAATATAAAATTATTTGCATTTCACCTGTATTACGTGTATCTATGTAAGTATTGTATCAATGATTCAATTAATAATTTACGTTTTTATTTGTCCCTGAGTTTAAAAATAAGAGAAGAATGTTACAGCGTCTCATTCGTCGTTATTAAAAAACTTAGATTGAATTAGTTTTCAATATAATGAAACCTAAATATCGAATTTTGTTCACCTGTTTGTGAATACCTGTATTTTGATTTACACTCATGCAATTGTGAATGTCGATGTTCTATACGTATTGATCGTGTGAATTATAATAATTTATTATTATTACTTACATTCCTTGTAAATTGAAGGAAAAAAGAATTTTTGATTGTGATGATTGAAAATTTATTACGTATCATTTCAGTAATCTTCTTAGAAACTGGATAGGAATTTACCTGATCATTAGGCCACGGCTATGACCGGGCTGTTGCCTAATAGCCCGATGAATCCTTTATATTTGGCGATTGTCCACAACATCGCATTCAAAATAGAATATATCATGTACTAAGAGGAATATTAAACATTTTAATGTTTAAAAATCAATGAAAAATCTGAATAAAATTTAGAAATTTTTAATTTATTAATTTAGTCAATTGTATTTTTGTATTTATGTATTTGCATTCTATTCCATATACTTTTCCTGTTTGGAAAGAGAGCGAATACTTCAGCCCCTCCTATAATGAAGGGAGCCTCTTCAAGTCCAAAGCTCTGGCTACGGGCCTGCTTTAGGGTCGTGATCAATGTCTACTATATTGGTTGATTTAGACAAGGAAATGAGAATTGGTAACTCTATTGTTTTGTTCTCCCAGGTGACGAACAATCCAAGATACCTTGGCTTTAAATGTTCTGCTAGATTGAGTTATATGGCCTCCGCCACGAAGAACTGCATGGAGTCCAGCTTATAATAGGTATTGTAAATCTACCATTCTTAATGAAAGACAGGACAACTTGGCTGCTTTCTTAGTCCTTAGAATTTAGGTAGTCAGAGGGACTTTCATTAAGCAAAAGGAGCCTGTACATCAATGGACTGCATCCACATGTTCGGCTAAAAAATATTCACTCGAGATTTTCTTCAAAGCAAATTTTCACAAAACGTTTTGAATCAGGTGTCTGTTTTACGTTGGATATGATTGCGTATTAATTCCTGTATATGTGACATCACAGTGAACTACTCCACCAGGTGTCATCAGCTGTCACATAGGAATCCTGGGCTCTCATCTTAACAGGTATGAACAAGTAATGACATACAGGCTCGACATCTTAATTACCTGATGGCCCTAAGTAAATAAAAAAGCCAGCTGAACAATAAAAACACACAGACATACAGGTGTTTGATTTGCTGCAGGTGTGAAATGTTTAAAGATCAAATGAACTAATCGTCTATGGTAAAATTTTGGATTTTATTCTCATTTTAAATTGCAACACCAGTTTCTGTCTGTCCTGTTTGGTAGGAAGGGGTATAGACGAGATACCTGGTCACTTGCTGATGGAACCTTGTAGTACGGATGGAGTCCCCTATCAAACTGAGTGGAGAATTATCAGAGGTTTTAACGATGAGAATTATGCGAGCTGTACAAAATCCTCTCCTCGCTAAACTTGCATTGTACTATACAATGTTTTCCTGGAGAAAAGTCATCTATGACCCGCAAGGTTCCTCAGATATAATCAGAAACCAGTTTGTCGAGAGATATCTGTGGGCTCCATATAAGTTTCAGCTGAGTTTACAGTTACCATGGCAATAATGCAAATAAACACCGTGAACCTGAATTTATTAGGTTGAATATAAGATTGGTCATAGTTTTCTTCTGCTGATTTGTCCTGGCAGATTTGACGCCTCATTTTCTCAAGGTCAAGATGGAATCTGCCTGCAGGTGGCGCTGGGACTGTGACTAATTTGAATCTGAAATGGCAGCCTAAGATATCCACCAACTATCACCTTGTTGAATATTCTATCTATGGCAGCTTCAGGCTGGGCAAAAGGAAACGGACCAAACCAGATATTTCCTGTCAACGTATCTATAAAACTTGAGACTGTAATTCTTTGCATATTTTATTTGATTTAATTATTATTTAATTAGTATCGTTATCTGACAGGTAAACTTATGGACATGGTACAACTGTTAATTACTTATTTATTTATTTTAGTATTTTCATAGCAAACTGAAGAAAATTTGTTTGAAAATAAACTTGTATATGTTGATTTTAATTTACTAATTTTATTCTTAAACATTAGTTGACTGAACTACGTAGAATGTAACAACACATCAGCAGAACTGGTTATAAATAAACAGAATAGAAAAGTTAAATATCTACTTATTCTAAATTTAATGCATTCTATTATTTGGCATTTAAAAAGCGACCTGGAGAAATTCGAGCCCGAACAGCTAAAAAACTGAAACATCAATCAGCATTTACAATTTACAACTGAGGTTTTCCTTAATAATATTGTAATAATTTCTGACAAAGAGCGGGCACCTGACTTTGGTCGTCTATCGTATTAGAGAAATTGAGTCGAATATTATCAGCAAATTTGCTAATCGAGGAATCGAGTATTGGCCGAATATTTTCCCAATCATTAACTCAACCTTTGAATGGACGGATAGCGGAGAAGGTGAATGGAATTAAATGGATTTGTACTAGAAATACGATTATTGTGAATCTACAGGTATGCTTCATTAGACTTTAAATAAACATTTTTATAAGGGAGATGATCAATGGTTCTGCTGTCATCGCAGAAGCAGAAGAAATGTACAGAGAAAATGGTTTGTCTTTTTGTAAGTCGATCAGTTAACAACTCGGATACTTTGTAATTTCTATTTCGTTGAGCTGCAGATGAAATAGAATGAATCTTTGAACAAGAAAAATATAATGTACAGATTTTCGTATAAATACCACTGAGAATAGTTTATTACTACACAATATATTATACTGGTTTGACAGTCTGATATATCAAGATATTTAAACCCTTATCTGATTGATTTATTGCTGATCGAACTTTTCAACTTCGCTCTACAGTAATAGATTGCGGCCGACTGTCAGAACACGTGCTTTATAGTACTCTGACGGCTGTGAACGGAAACACGTGGAGGGTGAGGCCACCGACACCTGTGACAAGGGACATAACTACGTGTCAGGAACCAACAAGTCCTTTTGTACCAAGAACGGACATTGGTCTCGTCCAGATATATCTTCTGGATGTTTGTTGTTCTCTGTTATAAATTTTAAAAGTTGTCACACCTTTCTCATTTATTCATCTTAGACATTTTATTGTTTTCAGGTGAGTCTTGGGTCGGCTGTCGTCAGAAGGGTGGACGTTGGATGTGGATGGATGGTACGGAGGTGGACAGGACCAACAGGTGGCCCTTGGGATGACTGTTGTTACCAACATCGACCTAAGTTCTCTCGGTTATCCCTGTCGTTATCCCCGATATTTATTGGTGAACCGCTAGAGGAGTCCGCCTCGTTTCAGGATGATAAATGTCCCCTTGATCGCCCTTAATTACCCTGACTCCACAACGGCGTGTCCCCAGCCAGTCAGAGGAGGGACTCGGGCAGAACTGGCGGCCATCCGACTTCCCTTTGCTAAGACCGAGTGGCGCCCACCCAGCGGGAGCGGCCCTGAGCAAAACCGGAAACGGGCGGAGGACCTATCGCCGTGTTTTCCATCAGGACGCGGAATCAATCACCTGTTCCCCCGTCCCGCTGGTCCGCTCTGCTGAATGGCGGAATAAGACTGACTGCCAGATTCCGGAAATAATGGCTGAAGAGCCACCGAGAGCTGAGAGTAGAAAGGGCGAAGCCGATATGGGATGGAGAGGATGTAACTGGGCTGATCGAGCCTCAGCAACATTTTCTAGTCTCTCTCTCCCTCTCCTCTTCCACTTTTCTCTTGCACCTCCTCTTCTCTCTCTCCCTCTGCCCCCATCATTTCTCCCCTTCTCCTGTCTCTTTCTTTCTCTCCTCTTTCAAAAAAAGATTGGGACAGAATTCACTCATTTAATGTTTGTATGCAAACAGATTCTCGGATGTTTCCCCCTCCGACTCTTTCCCCGTCTGTCTTTCCCCTATCTAATGTTATTAACTTGTTTAGTACTTTTAATACACAGAGGGCAAAAGTGAATTTTGAAACATTTTCAATAACCGCTAAATAAAATGAAGATGGCGTGGTAGTACGAAGGTCAAGGCCATGAACCGCCATGGTCAAGCATTCGAGATTGAATCTCCTTTGGGATCGCCCTGATGTAGCTTCTCTCTACGGCATTGTTTGTTCCGGCATTAGCCGCTTGGATTACTCCGGCTTCCTCCCACATCGAGATATGCAGATTTATAGTGAGGACTGAAGGGGTAGTTCTGGGGCCTGCTCCATTTATTCAGTTCCAGAGGATAACCACAGCAGTAAAACTGGTAAAATTCTAAAATGGCAGCAGTCAGATAGAAACCGGAAATCCGTCTGGAATCGGAGTAATGGCCCCTGTCTGCTGTCGTCACGATTTGCGGTCCTGCAGTTCACCGTTATCAGTAAAAGGTGGCAGCACAGATTCCGCTGATCGTTACGTAAACCTGTAATGGTCTGTTCGGCAGGAAGCCAACGTCGGCGGATATACCGGAAGTAGTCGGCCTTTCACGTGATTAGGGGATTTTACCGGCCACCACTGGATTTTTTAGTTGGTGACGAAGGGATGAAGAAAATAAATGGAAAATAGTAAATATTTATTCGGAAAACTATTACATATCATTCGGAAAGTAACAGGTAACAGAGAATATGCGATAACGGTTTAGAGAAGCATCTCTCTCTCTCTGTGTGTTTGTATATTCGTATTTAAAGCCGGGGTCTGGAAAATACTGCAGCAGATACCACACCTGACCGGGTTTGTGTTCATGCCCGAGTGAACCTCCCTGAGACCTTTTATTTCCCGCCAATATCTCCCCTCATATTTCGGAAAATAATGCAAAATGATGAATGTTTCAGATTGTACTGGGAAAATGTATAAGTGTGGAGCACAGGAAAGAAGGGAGCTGAAGAATTAGGGAGCAGAATGAGAGGCATAACGTCTGGGAAACACGCGGGAAGTAGTGCGGATCCATAAACCCTTTCACGGCCGATAGCTGATGTACCGAGATCTGAGGAAGCGGAGTCTGCGCAGTCAGAGCCGTCTATGGTCCGAGACGAAAATACATCTGACGGACCGGACATCGGTGATCTTACTGTTGGACAGATTACCAGTGAGCCTCTAGGAGAATAGATCTAACAGGGTCACAAGGCCTTGCCAAAGGTATTTCTAGAAGATTCTCAGATGCAAGTATTTCACTGTGGTGCCTTCAAATACAGAAATCACAACGGTGAGATCGGTTGGCACGGAGCGTGGAGAAACAAGCATTACTCGCTCTTCCTTGTCCCCTTTTCATCAAGCACGGGTATGGCGATGTTACAGTGTCAGGGTTAGTAAGTGGAAATGGACGGCCTGCCACGGGAAGATGTGATGGAGAACCAGAACGGGAAGGGTGTAGTTATCAGTACGGACTGAATTATTTGTGTGTGTGTGTACATATAGCTCTAATCATGGTCATACTTCATGTCCTCAATAATAAAAGGAATAAGCGACGAATATACAATAAATACCTAGTAATTAGCTTGTTAATGAAAAGTTAACACCTGAGTGTGGCAGACTAATTAGATGTCAAAAGAGACATTTAGAACAAATTTTTAGCGGAGTTTTTTTAGATATAGAGATCAACAGGCAGGAAGTTTTAGAACTTATATAAAGAATGCACTTTTCGTTTCTCGGTAAAAGTGTTTACTCACCGGTTTCTACTTCCTTTTCTAAGCAAAATATTTTAGGCAAAAATTACACAGTGAAGAAACACTTCATAATTCCTAGTTGTGAGAATTCCTTATTCACCTTGTACTTATGAGCCACAGTGTAACCTGACTAAACAACCAGAATAGGAAGAGAATTAAGATTTTGATGGATGAGCAGAGAGGTAAACCAAGAACAATATATCGAAACCATCTGAGAGATTGGTTTGGACATAGCAGCCAGCAATACGTGCAGGGCCGGGATATTTTTGGAGGGCGCTAAGGCACAAACAGGGGCACCCCGCAACTTCGGCAGAGAGGAAAAAGGAAAAGGTTCTGAACTTGTACAATTACAACATTGGATAAAAATGCAGAATTCTAAAAAATATTTTTAAAAAGTTATTGCAAACTTTAATTTATGAGTTTTATGTCATGTGGTAGATAATGTCGTAGATTTTGTTTGCAATGCTGTTGAGCCTGAATGATATTCAATGAAATCAATATAAATAACTGTGGCCTGTTATTCATTGATTTTATGGCAGCAAAATGAGATATTAAAGGTTGCATATACATGTGGAAGTAGGTTGCTCTAACTCCTGAACACCTACCCCTCACCCCTTGGCTACGCACTTGTGTACAGGAGATACACGTGCGTTTGCTACCAACAAAATAACATGGAAAGAAGAATATGGGAGAAACTTCCTTAGGGATCTGTAACTTCTCTGACTCAGAAAGCATAAGAGAAATTTTTTGTTAGATGTCTGAACCATTCCATCTTGTAGTTTGACAGATGATGTACTTGATTCAGACATGGAATACTCCAAGGAGATTGATCAGACAAGTCAAATTGTTCTTTTTCTTAGATTTAATTATAAAATACATTTTGTGTGTGTGTGATGTATGGTTGATTGTGTATAGTGGGAGTGGAAATGATGTGTAATCAGTTCTAGGGCCATTTGTGGCCGAAGCCATGATCAGCTTACCCGACCAGGCTGCCAGCAATACATCCACTGTTCAGTGTTAAATAAGGTATTTTGCAGTACAGAATGTGCCTTGATCTTTTGTTTTCTCTCTCTTCAGTTAAACACTTACAAAATCTCAATTTTTTGGATACTGATTGTCCAAAATCTTTGTGTAACATACACAATTCTGTTTTTGTGATCAGTTTTATACAGTGTAACATAATACACAGAAAATTTAACTAGTTTGTAATGAAATTAGTTCTCAGTATTGACTCTGAATTGTTCAGCTCCCTACTGTCTGTGGCATCAGTAGCACTTCACATGAAGTAAACCTTATATTTTGAGTTGGAATAAAATACGTTGGTTTATTTTTAAATGATCGCTGAAATTGTATTCATTTCTATGAAATTAAATTAAAATTAGTGATTTTGTGTGTAAAATGAAATTTAATTTAACTATTTATAAATCTAGTTATACTGATTGAAGAAGCATTAATATTTAGCTAAACCTACTTCTCTATATTTTTATATAGTTACATTTATTTTTTTGCTGTGGAAATAGTTTATTCTATTTTCATGAAGTTATGGCAATTATCTTATATTAAAAATGTATTAATTTTGAAACATTACAGGTGATTAATATTTTGTGTAATTTTTAAAATAATGATAAGCAAAATTTTAATGTCTGCGCTAGTCAGGCATTTAGCCAGAGGCACAACCGTGAACAAGCACTTCATAAACTCTTTTGAATAAATTTCTATCTCAGCAAAGAAACTATTTATTATTTTAAGACATGGAACCCATTTCCTCTTCCATCTAAAACCAGTTTCATCTTCACATTTTATATTTATTTCTCAGTATACCATGTACATCAAGTGCTGGAATTCATTGGAGAGTGGGGAGAATATATTATATCAAGAAAGGATTTCAATATCAGCAGGAGCTCAGGATATGTTTATAGACTTAAATAAGGTAGACTGCTGAACCTAATTTTTCGTATTAGGCACCTAATCAGCGGTTTTGAACATATTTAAGGGTTTTAAGCATGTGGGCAGGCAGTCATTCTTTAGCTATCTACAAATACTAAGGCCATAATATAAAATGGTTATTTCGATGTTGGGAAAAAGGAACTATGAATAGAATGTTAAATATGTAGAATTAATTACCAGCTGTACTTGTTGATACTGATAATATAATATAGCCTTTAAAATATATGGGTGGTCTCATGATTGCATTACTGGATTTCCATAGTTCAGATTCCAGTCAGGACTGGCTCAGTTAGGTGTACTCCCCTAACATGGTTTCTCCTTCCTCTTCATCATCCAGATGAGTGGGTTTCCCTGAAGAGTTCTTACAGGGCATTCTGGGTATGTGGTGGAGGTATACCTAAATAACCTGCTTGGTTACCAGGGCTGATCTCCACACCTTTCCCTTTAAGCCTTTTTGCTCTGAGATATCCCTAGACCCTAAAATGTCAGACCAGAGTTTTCCAAATTAAATACATTTGTACAGCTGACCAGCCTAGATTGTACAGATAGCCAAGACCCTGTTCATTCAGAGAGGAGTTACATTTCTGTTAGTGCCATACCTGGGATTTTGACGTTCTGTGTTTATTAGAAATTTTGAACAGATTGATTTAATTAACCCGAGACCCTATCAGACACCTGGGCACTAAAGAATAATTTCAAAATAAAAAGACTAAAAAAATGTATTAAGAAAACAAACAAAATTTAAACAAGTTTTTTTAAAATAGTTTACCAGGCTTTCATGCTGACAGATTTTCATGATATAAATTGTTCTGTTCTCTTTTGGACCGACTTGTGCTTAACTGGTTTGCAGATTTAAATCTTGTTCATATACTGCTAAACATGCACTTACCTCAATCAAACTTAGTTGCCTTTAATAACAAAGGTAGGCTGGAATAATTCTGCCTTAACCTTGATGTTTGGTTTAACTTTTCAACTGATAAAGAAGGGGGCATAACTTTGTGATTTTAAATTCCAAAAGAGAGTTTTTACATTGGAAATCTTTCTGAAAATTTATATATATAAAGATATTTCAACAAAAAAATTGAAGTTTACATTAAACAAATTACTATAGTATTAACATTTAGATTTTGTAAATTATTTCCACACCCCAAACAAATTGGTTTATTACATAATAATCCTAAACAGTTAAAATAAATTACCTCCCCTGCATGTTTTTTTATTATGCAAAATGTTTATGGTTGATACTATTTTGTTTCTTTAATAATGAGTTAACTTTCATGCTTAATTTATGCATTCTGTTCAAAATAAATGATGAAATAGTGCTTTTTGCCTATATTCTGTTGTATCCAAGTAGTGTAATTTCAGAAGTAACATAATATAAAACGACCATCATTTGTGCTTCAGAGTTCATATCCAAATTGTGAGCTCTACTTACGGCTTGAATATGCATATGTATTTTGTTTCAATATTTTTAATAATCTGAGCTTTTTGATGGCTGATTTTTGTGCTTTTTTTGCTTGTTGACTTCTGAGCTGAAGAACTGCAGGGCTCCTAGAATTTTTTTCTTTCACTCATTTAATTATCGTGCATGTAGCTCATCTGCCATACCCTACATATTCAGACCAATATCTCTATTGGTAGATTACAGCAGGCACTTGTACACATCTGTAGCTTTAGGAGGGCACAGGTCATTCATCATGAGACTGGGTTTGTTTCAGCAGCAAAGAGATCTATCTTGAGGACAATGCACATAGAGGTAACAATACCTTGCAAGATTGGTCTATTTAGGTTCAACCTTTCCAAAATCACTTTGCAATGGCAAGTTTTACTACCAAC
Organism: Nautilus pompilius; assembly: GCA_018389105.1. Taxonomy (NCBI): domain Eukaryota; kingdom Metazoa; phylum Mollusca; class Cephalopoda; order Nautilida; family Nautilidae; genus Nautilus; species Nautilus pompilius. Next base: position 15,846 of record JACATO010002263.1, read on the forward strand.
AATGTTCCTTGACTATAGATCAAATATTTGCAACCACTATGGGAAACTGGACTCCAAGATCAGTGACCTGTTTAAGACGCCATCTTAATGCAGGCACATAGAAGGGCAGCACTTTTCACAGTTAACTTATAATTTTTTCTTTGAAGAGATAGGCAAAGATGCCATACATTTGCCATACAAACTTCGTACAGATCACTGGAAACTTGATAATTATTTGTACAGGGCTCCAAAGCCATTCAATTTCTTTTGTGAATGCAAACCGAGGACTGCAAAATAATGCTTATGTACATTCTGTAAGAATAGCACCACCAAGCAAACAACATCCAAGTCCCGCTTTGGCTATCAGGATCATCTTCTGACCTTTCTTTCAATGAACACTTGTGAAGCAGCTGGAGAAGTGCTACAGGAAGAGCACCAGAACATCCCACAAAATGCTAAATCTGTTCAAATGTGCACAAGTAAATTGTCAGCCTAAGTAAGTTGAATCTTTCAGAAAAATAAGCTCATAATCAAGTGAATATATTTTTGTTCATTTAACTTTCTTATTTGAAATACAAATTACCAAAATAAATTTGTGCATTATTTATTTTGAACATTATATAATAATTTACCCTTAATAGTTAATGACTGCAGTTTGCTACACTTGTTTTTGTTGTTTTCTTTTGTTTTACTTGAATGATTGAAAATGTTCAGCAATGGAGAAAGAATAGCCTAAGTTCCGCATGCAGATTGAAACAATTTAAGATTATGTTCTTCTACACCGCTTTAAAATCTTTAAATTAATTATTTTGTTAAATGCCATTTACTCAATTAGACAATTTCACTGCCAGAGAGTTGGTGAAGATTTTGTTTAGTTTATAATTAGTAATTAATTAATTGGGCAGTACAGTGCTGTGTTGAAGGACTGGCTTCCCAGTTTGTCATACCTCTTGGTTTTCTTGCTCTTTCTCCCCAGTCAGCCATTTAGGTTTCCACTCTCATGAATAAATTAGGGGTTCTAGTAGGAATTTTCTGTGTACTAGGCATGTGACTGACCTCCGAACCCTGTTTTCCTCCACTTGGTTTAGAAAATGCCTCTTTAGTGGTTGCCTTATGCGCTTATGTCGTGCATTGGTTTGAAGAGAAGAACGAGGAGAATAGCAATTTAAATGTTGTTGTTTTTACTTCTTGGTGAGTAATTAAATAATTATGTATTTTATTTATTTAAAAAATAATTTTGAAATACCCAGTACTTGGCTATTATTAGGTATGCACAGTAGGGTGTTGATTGTTTGTGGCTTTTTCAGAAATTCATGAAGGCCAGTGTATGAAAGGTTGAGTCTTTAGGTAAAAGTCATGGAAATAACTTTCATTTTTATTATTTTTACGAAAAACTCCCCCACCACTGCAACTTTTATATTTGCATCTGTTTACATTTTCAGATATCACTTATTCATTTGTGCAATTATCTCGACAAGTTTACATACTTTATGATGTCTTATAAACGCAGCAAAAAAGAAATTGACAAAAGTGGAGTGATATGGAGCAAGAATTTAATCCATTACAAAAAGAGCTGCTCTTCCAGAAAAGGCTTAAAAATTATTAGTAAAGCCTTGCATGAATATGTGCGAATGCCAACACAAGCCATGATTATTGGCAGATACAAATATCTTGCTGAGCAAAAGAAGGAGAGAAGGAAGCGAGTTGATATTATTTCAGAAGAACTGGTGACTCTTTGGTCAAAATTGAACTTTCCATGTATCACAAAGAAATCAGTAAGGAGGAAAATTGAGAATCTGCTTGTAAAGCATGACAAGCACTTAAAAAAACCAAAAGCCAATGATAAAGAATTTTTTGCTGGAGTTTTTGACCTCACCAAAGCAGATGGTATATGGCTGAGTGCTGAGGACAAGAAATTACATCAACTACAAGTAAAGTCTAAGGGGGCTATTGGTTATGTCACTGAGAAGACTGGGTCCATCCATCCAAGCAAGATGGCTTTGCTAAAATCTCAGGCAAATGAAGTGGGAGCCTTAACATTAGCAGCAACATCATCATCAGTATTGAGTTCTTCCTCCAGTGGCCAGGAAAGTGATGCTACTGACACCACTGCTGAGGATCAACCACCAAGAGAAGAAGAATGGGAATTGTCACCACAAAAGAATAAGCGAAGATATGAATCTGCCAGAACTGCTGCAAGCTTATCACGAAAACAAAATATTTCTCTGAGAAAATCTGCTAATTTGTGTCGACAGCTGTCAGATGAGGGCTACAAGATGCCAACTCCATCATATGCTGCTGTTTATAGAGAGAGAAAAAGACAAATGTTGCAGACCCAGAAAAAGTACAAAGAGACCCTGAAGAATGAAGATTGGGTGTTGCACTTTGATGGAAAGAAGATAGGCGAAAAAGAACTCCAAGTTGTTTTGCTCAAGAATGCTGAAAAAGAAATCCGGTTGAAGGTAATGCAATTGCATGATGGCAAAGCAATAAGCATCTACAATGGTCTTGTTGAAGTTCTTGATGAGTTTCAACTTTGGCCAAGAATTCTGATGATAATAACGGACACTACGGCTGTGAACACTGGAAGACTTGGTGGTGTGGTAAAGCGGTTAGGACAGGAATTCACAAGAAGAGGGCTTCCTTTACCACAATATGTTGGTTGTCAGCACCACATACTGGACACAATTCTCAAGCACCTCATGAATGACAAGCTTCCTGGGAGAACTACTTCATCTGAAATATCTTATGAATTTGCTGATCATCTAATTCGGAACTACAATGAGCTCCGCCAAAATTTTCTTCAGAGTGAAGAACTGTTGAAAGTGAAGGACCTCAAGTGGAGCGATGATATGCAATATCTCTATGAACTGTGCTGTTACTACAAGTACTATTGTAAGAACAGAGCTTTTCCCTTCATAAAATTTAAAAAACTACCTGCGATGAGCAATGCTAGATGGAATTCACGGGGCATTCTTGCTCTTTTGTCTTTCATTCTTTTGCCTGAGTATAGAGAGCAGCTCAAAGCAATCTGTGATTTCCTGTCTGGCGTGTGGATGGATATATGGTTTTCAGCTCATCAATTCTGTGAGGAAGATGCTGCCAAGGTTACGGATGCAGTAAAAGCATTAAACTGCCAAAAAGCTTTAAACAGTTTGAATAATTTCTGGAGCCGTCAGGCCTCAGTGATTCCAGGTGTTCAACGATCAAATATCTGTGCTGAACGAGCTATAAGTTACTTAAAAGAGATCACGTCTACTTGCAAGTCCATTGACAGTCTCAATTTACGATTTCTTGATTCTAATTCTAATTGATGTGTACTTTTTGCGTACTCTCTAATTGCATTTGTATTCCTGTAGTTGTTATTTCATGATTACCAGTGGAATAAAACAATTTCTTACCATATTTATTTTATTATAAAACTTATTCATACAATAGTTGTAGACAACATACGTCTTTTCATTATAAATATATTATCTGAATTGTTTTTGATATGCTGACTTTCATTTACTTTTGGTGGGGACATTTTTCCAAAAATATATTAATGAGACTTGTTTTTATTCATTTTACCCCAAAACTCATCCTGTAGGACCATGGCCATAACATGTCATGACAGAATCAACACCCTAATGCACAGGTACCTATTAATTCTTTTTTAAAAGTCAGAAGCCAATCAAGCTATTTATAAAGGTAATCATTGTTGCAAGTTAGTCTTTGAAAATGGAAAGGATACAAAGAGAAACATGTATAAACATAGCTACATTACTGAACAGCCAAATATTAATAGCAGATAAACATGGCGTCAAAGTCGGTATTGTCTTTTCTTTATCTTGGCTTGACAATATTAACAGTAAGGAATGCAGAAGGTATGCAGTTTTATCCATTTATTGTATTGCTGCTGTTTATGACATGGTTTTCACTGCTAAAATTTATCATCATAAATCTTCTAATGGATTTAACAAATAATTAAATACGTTCATAGTACACTTTGGAGATTGCCATCATATGTTTTTTGAGATCTTCTGAAGCGAGAGAAGAACAAGTGATGTCAGAACTCAAGAGGAAAACCAGGGAGCACGCCATCTTGCAGAACTGTCAAATTCCACTCAGCATTATGCACAATTACGACGTGATGCACTAAAAGGTAGTTTGTGATCATCTTGGCAGGTGAGCTATGGTGATGTCGGTGCTAATTAGAAAAGTTTTGAATATTTCCTCTTTTGTTAATTAGGTGAAGTAATCTTTTCTAAAGTTTTTGTTATAGTCAATTTTTTTTAACAGACTTGGTATTAGTTTGTATTTTTTTTTACTTCATACAACTTAATAAAAATGCATTCTCATACGTTTTACTTACAGCAAAATTTACAAAGAAGAAAATATTTTATCTTTAAGAAACTAGTGAGAGGAAAATGTAAGAATCTGCTTAAAATCCTAGGAAATTTAATTAAGTTTAAAACCTAATTCTGCTATAGTTTAATGTTTTATGTAATTAGTTACAACTAATCGTCCTTTATTTTTGGTTTGTTACTGGTGTTAACTCCAACATATTTTGAGTCTTTTTTTAAAAATCCTTCGATCTTTTGCAGAAAATGTGTGTCAGGTTATTCTGAAATGTAGCCAGCACAGAGGCGACATGTTTTTTTTGCTTTTGTTTTTCTAAATAACTAAACCCACCTTACTGTTATTAATTCAATTTCCTTCTCTGTAGATTTAGCAAGCTTCTGTTAATAGTTCTCTTCTTTTCTTCTCTGTAGTCAACTACTAAAATTTGAAACTTTTTCCAATTGATAGCATGCGGTTGGCAGGGAAGCAGATAACTTAATTCTGTTTACCCCCAGACCAAGGATGTTCACTGCTGCGGGTGACTTCATTCTTTAACTCTGAGCACCATGTTTCGTGGCAGTGAGCGAAGCTGTTGACGGATACCATACTTACATAATAGTAAATACCTGCAGTTATATTAACTGTTAGAAAAGGAATTACTCTCCTTATTTCTTCTTTCACTCTTATTGGCGGTTCATAAACCAGCCTTCTATAATTTAAACACATTCATAAGTCTGTTATTACTATGTTGAAATCATTCATGAATATTCTTGGATTCCTTCATCCCAATTATTAATATTCATTGTTGGCCAAACTATTTCATTACCGTGTTTGTAAACATGCATTTTGACATAATAAAGCCATTAAGCACAGTGTTGATATTCATATGACCTCTGTAAAGTAGGTAGTAATTACTCAGGAAAGATCAGCGGTAGAGTAATAAAGCTGCCAACATTTTTCAGTATGGTTTTCATTAAAGAATATTATTTTAACGGTGTTCATGCCAGGAAAAACAGAACTTACATTCAAATGCTACATGCTCTGGTAGAATTCATGGAAAGTCGTGAGTTCCAAGTTGAGGTTACAGATATAAACATTGACTTTGAATTATCAGTTCGCAATGCTTTTGTGCATGTTTTTGGAAATGATATTCAAGTAAATTACTGCCTTTTCCATTACACAATTACCAGAGGTGGCATTTTCCATAAATCTTTCCATGTATTGTGTAGAGCTGGTAAAACAAACGTGGACATGTGTCAAAAGTGCCATCTGCATACCAATGTCAACATGTAGACAACTGTTGCAGGAATGGTTACGAGGAAAATATCAACATTCTCTGTGGATCGTCAGTCCAAATGTCATGAATTAGCCATTGCTCTTCTATTGTAGTGGCAAATTGTCCTTGAACATCAATCTCAGACAATGTGGTTGGAAGTACAGGAAGTTGTCTATTTCTTTCCTTTCGGATAATACAGATAATACGTGTTAGGTTTGAGATGGTAGGAAGCAGTGGTAAGGATGAAGCTGGTGACTCACCAACTATTTCGACAATGGCAGCAGGAGCTTCTGATGTGGACTTTGCCTTGTCTTTAATCTTCTGGCGCCATAAGCACATTCATTCTTTCAGTTTCTGCATGGTTGTGTTCTGTGCGTATTTCATCAATTCTGTGTTGTTACATGAAACAAACTGGCTTGGACATTTACGGTTTTCACAGCGCCAGTAACTTGTGTTTTTCCATGTCCGATTTTTGGCATAATAGTATCCGGCATTGCAAAGTTGGTCTCTACCTCATTTTGTTTTGACAAAGTTTATACTCTCAGCCAGTAGTGCTTCATCTTTAAATATCTTACTTAAAATTTTCTTGATCTTCATCTACTCCTATCTCTACTACACATGATGAAGTTGTGCTAGCACGTACTTATACACAGCAGAACTCATGTAATGCGCCTTCGCGTAAGCCACCACTTTGTAATCCGCCTTCTTTTGTATAGTCCGTTCAGATTTTCTAAGTATCGCATGTGATTCAGCCTGTGTAATCCGCCACCTTTTAGCTGGTCCCTCGGGGTGGTTGATTATGCAAATTCTACTGTATATGCAAATCTCAAGTCACTCAGTTGATTTGAAAATACGTTCTTTTGTAAAAAATAAAATCTCAAAATTCACTGAAGTAAAATAATTCTTGTTTGCTACTTTCTGTTTTAGATAAATTAAATAACTGAGTTGAAAATGCAGTGGTCAGTATACAAAATGACGATTTTGTGACAATTACCCTTCCACTAAGGTTGAATTGTATTCAGCAATTGTCATTAGTTTTAGAACACTGTTTGCTTCAAGCTTGGCCAAATATACACCAACCCTGTTTTTAACAATATTAACCTGCACTGTGATTAAGTCCTGTCCAGTCATTGTGTTTAGAATAATTAAAATTAGATAAATGCCTGTAGTGGACTAAAGCGTTTGTAGCCCAAAGTGATTAAGACTAAAGTGCTGTATCCCATGTCACCCGTGACTAGAACCCAGTAGGAGAAAAGTACAGTTACAACCATGATGACTAAAACAAATCGCTAACTTGGCTCCTTCCAGACAAATTTATGAGCTGCTGTGGTAAAAAATGATCTCTGTCAGCAATTTGCTGCTGTAGAAAAGAATTTTAAGACCAAATGAACAAAAGCAGATGTTTAGCCTCATTGAGAACAGTTGACAGAAATCATTATTCAGACTCCAAAAGTAGAATGGTTTTAGAGAATTAAGATTATATGATTTACAGAAAATATCGAAGTTTTAAAAAATGTTGACTTATCAATAAAAACAGAATATAAATATGCATCACAATATGCAATGTATCCTCCTCTTGTTACTCTTTATTAAGAGTATTCTAAGCATGCTTTCTTTATAAATTATTATTTTAAAATTTATTTATTCATTTTAAATTGTTTTAACTGCTGATTTGGTTTTGTTGTTTCTTGTCAGTGATATCTTAGGCATTATTATTCAAATTTACTTGCTAAGCAGTGGTTAGTGTTAACCTTTATGGTTAATATATTCCTTGGTTACAATCCCTCTGGATGATAAGTTACTTTTATGTCATCTTTAATGATTGAAGTATTAAACAAAAATAAAACAGACTTCCTGTGTTATTTGTATAACATTTTATTATCTCTTCACATAAGCAACATTTAGAGATAATTGTTGATTCTATTTGTCAGCTGTCATTAACCCTTCACCTGCAGTAATCATAACCCCTGACACACGGCTACCTGACTCCTTCAAACAACACACACCCCCTCACAGAAAACTCAAATAATGTGGGGGGTGAAAACTGCATATATTTAAATGCACCTCATTTTAAGGGTTAATGCCTACTATATGACCAGTCTTTGTGATATTATTACTCTCTCTTTACTCAGAACAACGTTTGTTTTTTTTACAGATGAATATAAAGTTTACAGTCCATAGACCTTCAGTGTCAGTTAACTTTGTCTTTTATATTCAAATACCAGAAACTTACATTTCATCCAAATTTTAAATAAATTTTTGCAGTTTCAGGCTATGAGCCTTATGCTTTACAAAAACAAAAATTCTAGGACTGAAAATGTTTGCTTGTTTCATCTGTTAACTTTTTTCCCTGAAAAGGTTTGAAAATTAGCATGAAATGTTCAGTTTCAGATGAAATATTCTTATTTAAATAGATGAAATTAAATAGCATATGTATTTCTAGAATTATCTTCCAGTCTCTACCGTATTAAACTAGAGTGGACATTAATCGTATCAATTAAACTTTAGAGCTCTAATTAAAATATCTCTATCATATGCAGCCTATAGCGAGTTAATTAAGAAAATGCTTCTACACTACTATAAATGTTTCCAGATTGCAAAATTTCATACTGATTGAATTCATCTAAAATATGTTCATCACAAAACTCATTCAGACAACAAAGAACCTGATTATATCGATGCTTCTATTACACAGTCCAGTGGTAGTCTACTGCTCTGCTAGGTTTGTTGCTCAAGTTTGAATCCAGCTGAGGGCTGGCTGGCTTTGGCACACCTTTCTTGAGTTTTTTTTTGTTTGTTTTTTAATTTACCAGCCGATGGTGTAGGTTCCCTCATATCTAAAGCACGAAGAATCTATTAAGGCCTTTTCTTCCAGAGAATTGGTGGTGGTGCAAACCTGCAGTGCTTTCTATTAGACAACTGCAACATTACATTTCTCCATATCATGGTTGTTTCCTTTGTAGACATGGAAATACAACACCCATAACAAATTAGGCATTTGAATGAAGCCGCCTCAATGTTTTCTCATGGATAAAGTCCTACATAATCAACAAACCGGTAGTAAATACAAAATTCTGTAATAGCCTGTTGGTCATTAACTTCATAATACACGCATTCAAGTGCCTGGCTGAAGAAAATCTAGTACAGTTTTGCTGAAATTGGCTGGTTACCTTCTGTGATAGAAGTTTGCCATGGAGTTTTTTTTTTGTTTTTGTTGTTCTTTAAAGTCTGGTGGAAGGACATAACACCTGTTATTAGTGGTCATTATTTGTCTGGTAGATTTTAAGTGACACTTTGAGAGTCCAACAATTTTGAAACTATTTCTCATCTAACTATTTTACAAACCGCTAATTGGTCACTAGTACAGAAAATAGGATGAACATTTTATTTTGAAAAAAATGAATGGCAGAAGCAATCTGTAAATCCCTTTAACCCCCAAAACATATTGTTCAATTGACATCTGGTCCGCAATATTTCTTAAATGTCTTTGCAATAACAATGAACTAATAGCCAGCAGCTAGTTTTTTCCAAAATGGTCGTGTTATTATGTAACCACTTAGTTCTAGCTATTACTGATTTTCCTCCAAACCATTTGGGCAATTTCCTACAGCATTCTAAGGTTAAAATATCTTTTCTCAAAGAGATGTGACTGCATACATACATATATTTATTGTTGAATTTAAACTATTTGTAATTGTTTTCCACAGGAGACATAGACTCACACCGTTTTTGTGTAATTTATTAGGAATGACTATTATTCACAAGTGTTTCTTCTTTAAAACATCTGTGTGTATATAATTAGGAGGTATGCTGCTACATCTCTTAATCTGTAAAATTGTGTTTTTTCTTGCAAATGGATTGCTGGCCTGAAAGTAAACATTTATCTTTGTAGCATCTTGTTTTATGCTGTAAAAGTATTTTATTATAATTTTGTGATAAGTTATTGTTGTCTGTCTCTGCCTTTTAAACATTGAATTTCTCACTGTGCCATGTTGTTGGCATTTTTTTTAAAAAAAAACATAATCTTTAACCCTTTGAAGAATAGATTTTATAAATTACTTGCTCAGCATAGGATAGGGGGAGTTTGTTTTTGTTTCTTTTTTGCTGGGAGAGAGTTTTAGGAAAAAACAAAATCACTTTACGAAGTTTTCTTACATTTAAATCCTGTAGCCTAAAAAACTTTAGAAACATATAATTATGGGGATGTCAGTACCCCCACTCCCTGTAAAAATATGGGCATACTTTTGAAAGAGGGAGTTAACTGTGATGACCGAGAGCAGAAGTGATTGTTGTGACCTGAGCTTCTTTCGTCTGAAATAATTACCATATTCGGAATTTGTATCCACGGAAACTTTCTCGGTCTGTCTGTACCTCGGTATTCTAGCCACCTGGTTTATTAGTGGTGCCGGTATTCTCTAATGTATCCTGTCATCATTGATGCCATCATTACAACAAGATCGCTGATCCCATGACCCCAGACACCAGACCCCTCCGGTCCACGCGGACCTCTGTGTCAGCCGAGGCGGTTCGTACAGGACGGACTCTCTCCGTGTGAACGGACCTTTGTGTTTACAGCGAGTATTTGGCCGGGGCTGCCTGTCGACCCCTCCCACCTGCCGTTAATTCGCTATAAGCAGCCACGGCGCACATCAATAATTCGGTAGGTAAACAATAATAAAGTAGAGAAATAAATTACCCTGTTTGCGGGGGAGAGTAGTTTCATGCAGTAGTCTCGGTGCCGTTCACACCTCTGAACAGAGCTCACAGCTCCATCGTCTCGTCCACCTGATCCTAGGATTACGTCTGGTGTTTTCTCTATTGCAGCATCGGGTTACACGGAGTGGTGATGGATGAACCCTCCCGCATCTTCCTCTTCACGGAGATTAATGTAATTCTAAGAGATTGATGTAGGCACGAGTGTCGTACCTGACGGATACTGCAGGAGAAGCCGGACCAGGGATGTAAGGACCCTTATTCCTTACTCTTCTGTCTGCGCCCCCTCATCTCTCTCTCTCTCTGCCAAACCAGTTCTGGTCACCTGTCTACTCTGCCTTTGGAGTTCAATGATGACTTCCTCTACTTGAGATTTCTATGAGTAAAGACAACAAACAGGTAATACCACCGACAGGTAAAGGTTCAATATTTACGTCCAAGAACCACAGAGTGTATTGGAGACACAGTAACCTGTTTTCTCTAGAACTTTGATCCTCCTCAATGTTTGTGTGTAGAAGAAATTCTACTGCAGACCGAGGGAGGAGAGATGGCTGCTGACAACCTAGCTGATGGATCAATGAGATTTATAGAACACCGAGCTGAACAAGAGACAGACCGTCTGACCAGCTATTACTTATTTCAGATAAGAAACAATGAAAGAAGAGAGAAACAAAAATTATTCACTACATTTTTTTGCATTAATTAAGGAGAAAAAATTGTTTAATTTGAGTCATTTAATTATTTTGCAAAGTTTACGAGAAAGTACACTAGGCTAAAAATATGTGGCTGTTTATTTCTGGATACCTTTCTTCTCATTCATAACGGACACAGTGAACATCTCAGGTAAATCTGACTTTTATGTTGATCTGACTGATTCTCAATCAGTGACGGTTTATGTTCGTGTGGCTGCCGCAGAGGTGAGACTGATTATTAGTCGTGTAAGAGGTTTAGTGTAAGCAGACCAACATTTGTTTCCAATAAATCAGTCGTCTTCCTCACTTCTGAGCTCTGATCATCATCATCATCATCATCATCATCATCATCATGATTTTGTTACTATTGCACCCACACATCTTTCATCGTCATCCTGTCCCGGGCCATATTTTGGTGCATCCACAGGTGTAAAATAGGATAATTAATTATTTTAAAATATTAATTCTTGTTTGGTGAAGGAGATCCATCAGGGGATATCAGCGGTGGTTCAGTGCCAATGGGATATCATCAGGACCCCTGTTGTTACATACAGTGGCGCCTGCAAGTAAGCAATGATTTTCAGAAATGTGTCTGAATATTACCCGAATACCTTTAATTAGGTAAATTCCAGGTGTCAAGTACGAAAGGTAACGAAGTAACTTTCTGAACACGGGCGCTTACCTTTTTATCTACTAATCAAAGACCCTGACCCAGTCAGCCTGAGACGGGGGAAATATTTCGGTCCTTGTTAATGTGACGATTTATCACACAGACTATCACTGTGTATACGCTCGATATCACCACGACCCTTCAATACCGATAACAGGATGACTGGCCACCATCAGTGATTAGGTATCGATCTTTCTAGACTCCATGGAGATGGCTTAGAAGTTTGTAGGGGGAGAGGGAGAAAATTAACCCTTACTGGGAATACCTGTAAATGTGCTGAGGATATTAAACTGATAACAAAGAATCGTAGGCATAAACATCAACCTCTGATTAGCCAACTGGAATATAGAAGTCTCATATCTATTCTCCTGGCAGAGTTACCTCCTCCTACTTCAGGGTTCTTCACGAGGACTAATTTACTGAAGTCGAATCAAAGTTGACCCTCACACGTCTGACATAATTCACGAGCTCCTCTCCACTACTGGAGAACTGGCTCCCTCATCCCTGATGATGACTTTCTGTCTGCTTTTTATGAGGTGAATAAATTTAAATGTACGAGATGAAGATCGATTAAGTATGAATTTCTCATACTACATCTCATTTTATCATAGAATCATCAAGACTTGTCGAGGAGAAAATTAATAATAATAATAATAAAAATAATAATATAATAATAATATAATAATAATAATAATAATAATAATAATATAGATAATAAATAGATTTTATACTTCTCTTAGATTTGTGTTGTTTACCTTTCTGATGACCTGATGTATTTCTGTCGAGGTCCGAGTCTCTGACATTTGGATGAACTGGACCACAGTTTTTCCCTCTACATTTTGTAGAACCTGAGGACAAATTTAGCGAACGGTCAGTTGATGGGGAACTTACGGTGTTTATTACTTTATGAGTTGGAACGTTTCTTTCTTAACAACAAATAAATTATATTATTATTATTATTATTATTATTATTATTATTATTATTATTATTATCGGTGGGACAGAGTTGGACAGGACCCCAGGTCCCGTTATTCCAGTCCCCACCCACGTGTCAGCCTGGACCCGATACATTTAAAGAGGAAGTCGTCGGTCCCTGGACCCAGTCAATAGATCTGCCCGCTCGCTGCCATCTGACAGGACATCAGTCCCCCCGGTGCCGGGAGGTCTGAGCTTGGAATACAATGACACTGAAGAACAGCGCAACAAGACGACACCAGTTAGTAATGTTTAGGGAAATAATGGGGTCATCATGTCGCAGACTTCTTGTCTCTCCACTGAATTTGTTATCACTGTTTTGGTATCTTAATGTTATTTAATACCAAACCAGATACTGTCTCAACGACTCGTTCCTTTACCGAAATCCTGGCTGTAAACACAAGGATCAGTTTACACCAAACTAAGTCAATCCAGGGTCGCCCCTTCTTTATTTACATACTGCAGTCTCCCCAGAACGATGTCGGTGGAGCCGGAGAGCTCACACCGACAATACCTCCCTCCCCATCATCTGGAGCTGTAAGTCTCCCTCCATGGACCGCCCGTCAGCGTCTGGTCAGTTGATGGTAAGAAGAGACATTATTAGAGAAACAAGAACCTCATCAATTTTCGTTATTAGTTCCTCCCATTTACCAGATCTTCCCTGGTGTCTTCTTTGTTGCTCTGTTCTTCAGCCAGGATTTCGCTAAAGGAGCGAGTCTTTGAAACAATATCCAGTTTGGTATTAAATAACAATAAGCTGCCAATTCAGTGATAACAAAGTCAGTGGAGAGACAGGAAGACAGCGACATGATGACCCCTATTATTTACCTAAACATTTCCAGCTCTACTCCATTTATTTAACCTGGAGAATTGGTTGTACACCTCTACCACCTGGCAGGTACAACAGCGTTCATCCTCAACAAGTCTGCTGCGATATCACAAAGTGTAACATCCTCGTCTCGTTGTCAAAAAATACCGGGGATTGTGCAGAGGTCTGATCGCCTTTAGAACTCGACAGTCGAATGTATAGAGTAAGATAAGCAGAGACAGAATATTTATGTTCCTCCTGGCCAATGTCATGGAGACAGTTTACCTGACAAACTGCTAAGCTCGGCTTGTAGAAGAGAACCGACGACTGTGAAGTTTGTACTCTCATCTTTCTGTCTGCCATCTCTAATAATCTACTGGCTTCTGTTCAGGTATCTCCACCTCAGGTCTCCTCCATCTTCTGATCAGCGACTACCTCATGGAAGAAGAGAAGTAGGACGTTTGATGAGATTCGTTTACCGAGTTCAAGTTGCATCATCCTTCATTATCAAGGTTGTTTGAGATGAAGAATCATTTTGCTGTACTACAGCGGTAGATGAATTGTCCCCTTCATAACAACTGAACGAAGGGTTAATCACTTTTCCTCAGGCAGCAATAGAAGAATTGACGAAAGACTGGTCAGCAGCAGAGCTGATGATGATAGATAACATCGTGAGCGATGTCTCTTCTGTCCGTTAGCTACACTTTAAAAGACATATCGATATATCGTAACCAATATCTGATCGATACACTCAAGGTGGCCGAAGTTGATTAGGTAAATTTATTTGCATAAATACTTCATTTACTCTCGAACAGAAGATTCTTCTTGGATCGTTTGACTTTTGATTTATTTACACCGGTCACGTGACAGACTTTAGATTTTCATGTTATCCTATAATTTCCTTCCTAATTTGGATCTGTAGATCATCATCAGCAGGAATATATCGATAGGGAGGACAACGAGTCTTTTTGACTGAACAATTTGTCTATTTTGTGATGGAGGCAGGTATTTTAAAGACCCTCTCATACACTCCATTTCTCACCTTTATGCATCTGGTTTTTCGTTTAATTATTTTATATTTAAAAATCTCTGTGATCTTTAAAAGAAGCAGAAGATGTAATATCGTGGATATTTGCGAAGTTTTGCTGTTCATTGAGCTCATTTGTTAGAACGCAAACAACCAGATTTCACCTGTTAATGATTGTAAGACAGTACCTCAGCCAGGTGGAACAGTAAATCTCGCCAATCTGTAATCTACTGATTGGGGACATCTCACCGGTGGCTGGTGGAATGAATGTACGGAAACAGACAACAGGTAAATTTCTCTTATTCACTCGGAAGTCCTCTTTGACGGTGAGGGCTGTGCACTAAATAGCTCGTGTGGGATCAAGGGGGCTGTCTAATGTCACGTGTTGTATGGGGAATGTAATATAGGTAAACTTTTTAATATTCCTCGTGGACAGAGAAAGTTCTGTAAATTTACCATTAAAATTGTGATAAAAAATTGTTAATTTATAGCAATTATTTATGCGACATTGCCTCCGAAACCAACTTTTTCAATTAAGCTCTTCACCTGGTACAGTAGACTGATTACAAACACCTGAACTTGAAGAGAAATCTCGGTCATTCTATCATACTGGAGGTAACTTTCGATGTTGTGCTGCTGAGGGTGAACACCTCAGGGTCCCATGGGAAAGGGCCAACTTCCGGACCTAAGTTCGGACTGAATAAATTACATAATTTTTTTTCAAGATAAATTAAATATTAAACCGTGGTGCATCATCTCTACGAATTGTTCATTCCAATAATAATAATAATAATAATAATAATAATAATAATAATTAATAATAATAATAATATATAATAATAATAATAATAATGAGATAAAATAATAATAAGTAATAAGAGAATTAGAATCTCGTTCCCTTTAATCTGTTGTGAAGTCTTTTGGTTAAAAAGAATGGTGGATGTTGGTAAAGAAGAAGACAGAATAATGTCGCTATATAAAATACAAGAGCGGACAGGACACAAGGAAGTGTTTTACAGGGGCACAACAGTGTGTGACGTAAATACCCAGGGGACCCTGATCTTCTCGTTTACTGACCCCATCAGCTGAACCCGCCTTCTATTCCAGCTCTGGCGGAGAGACGAGAAGAAGACTCACATATCCAGCTGAGAAGATCAAGAGAAATTTGATGCTCCTCAAATATCACATAATAAATCGGAACAGGACAATAAATTAATTTCCCAAAGTAAAGACGACCGAACAAAGTTATAATCCCCACTTCAATGTTTCCTTTGTTGTTGAAGTACCAAATGCCCTGATTTGACATCACGTGATCAAACCAAAGTCTGGCACCGCCCCAGCGAAAGTAACCGGATGAGGTCCCTTCTACCATCGACAATCAACTCCTTTTAAGTGATGGCCTGTAACAGGCTACGGGACTGATATCAGCCACGTGTATAGAACAGCTGTTGATGTAGACCAGTTGCCTTTTACGACTGTATTCGGACAGAATTAACGGAGATGTTGCTGTCTGCGACTTACATCTCGTCATCTTTCATCATCTACCTGTTAACACGAAGATCGATAAGCGAAGAATCCCAGCTGAGAGTCGGTCAGAGACTCCTCCAGCTGGAAAAACGGTTTGAACGAAATGCGACAGAACACAGAGAGCAGCTGTCCTGCTATCAGGCGGGAGCTGGAGGAGAAAAGTAGACAAATATTCAGGTTAAACACGGACTTGGAACGTTTAAAAGATCAGCAAATAAGGGCAGCCAGGTGATGGACGATCTACATCAGTGGACTGGGACAAATCTGGTGGAGATGCTCCCAGTTTAACATCTATAAGAGGCGGCCTAAACGGGACGTCTCTCCATCTAACGGAACTGGAGACAATCCAAGTTTGGCTGGACCGTTTACAAAAGTCGGTATTAATAACACCCACTGGATTAACCAACTGTACTACAGAGGGATTAAGGGCATTTATAACAGTATAGGGGAAGACGTTGAGATACTGTATGATCAGCGGATGACCTGACCACAGTTCAAAGATTATTCATCTGAATGCATCAGTTTTAGAAAATAGACGTAACCTGACGACACTTGCACTAGACTGGACTTGATTACAGGTAGATATCTACTTTATTATGCACCTAACTTTGCAAGTTAATCTTTGGAGCTCATTACCTGTGACAGGTATATGCCCAGTGTAGATCTCTTTGGTTGGTGACCTGTACTTATCAGTGCTCTGACTCTTTCGACGTGAGGCTGTCGATGGATGCTGACAACAGATAGAAATTTAATTTTTGAAAATTTAGTTTTTCAATGGATTTTAACGTTATGAATGCACATCTATAGGTGTGAAATGGTTTGAGAAATATTAATATTACACTGACACCCACCTATCTTAATGTAGTCTGGGTGCCGGCTTGGAATTCACAATTCAGCCCTCAGGTCCATCTCTGTATTCAGAATTTTTATTTATCCTACATTCAATGATCCCCTAGTATCTTCCTGTTTCTATCCTTTGAATAGCTTCAGCCGCATAGATTTATTTTTTACCAGTAACATATTTTTAAAATCCCATCTGATAATTAGCTGTAGATTGAATCTTTTAACTTCGTTTTTCAGAAATAGATTGTGGCCGACCAGAAGACACACGTTCTTAACAGCACCCTGACGCGCTGTAAACGGAACCACGTGGAGAACTGAGGCCACCTACACATGTGACAAGGAGACATAACTACGTTTCTGGAAGCAAGAGAGTCCTGTGTTCAGGAAACGGGAAATGGACAAAACCAGATATTTTCTGCCAACGTATCTATTCCTTGTTTTCTTTTACTTTGAATTCCTACC